>QNUK01000008.1:2757500-3022500 GCA_013621035.1 Clarias magur
AACAAATGCCTGCTAATCACTCTATTTTTCATGGAGTTTTTCCTTGCTACCCTTGCCTCCATCTTGTTCATCAGGGACTAAGTGATAAAGCTAAAATGCATACATTTTCCAGATTATATCCAAAATCGTAATCTTTCCTTTAAATCTGCTATGCAGCAACGTTAAGTGTTAAAAGCACTATACAAATACATTTGAATTGTATGTAACTAAATTAGACAGAATATGGTAACTGGCTTGAATCTTCTAAAGTAAATCTAGCTGCACTTGATCAATTTACAACCTATGATTGCATTATTGTATTTAATGTGAACTAACTTCCAATGGGAATGTACAGAATAAGAATGAACGAGGAAAAGTCTAATCCCAATTGCATTACAACAAGAACCAAGGTGGAGAACACAATCTTAAATATTGTGGTTTCATCATACAGTTGGATCAGCACAGTCTTGGCAGCCATGTTTAAAAATACATACAATGAGTTTATTTAAGTCAGTAGTGAATTTGGAACAGTCATTGTTATGATAATCCAAGGTTACAGCATTACAGTTTCTATACAAAGATATGACAGTGGGAGTTAGATGTGTACACTCCAAAAAGAAGAAGAAGAAAAATTCAATAAAAGTACAAAGAAGTACTTTACAATCCCTGTCATTTAAAATCCTAAAAAGCCCTTTTTGGATAGAAAAATGCTAGTTTAATTTGCCCCAATATTAATACAATCATTATAAAATACACTTCCAGAAGAAAAAAATATATAAAATAAAAATTCATATATACAAATATCTGTACACATATGTGTATATATTGAAAAAAAAGGACTGGAGAAGGTATAAAGCATTCTGATTACGTGATGATCCCTAAGCTTTGGAGTGGCTGGTCAGGTCTGGATCATAATGTCAGACATGTGGAAGGAAGGGAAAGAAAGAAAAAAAAAAGCAAGACCAAAAATCTCAACTAAATCAGCTGACTATTAAAATAACAATTATTCTAATGCTGTAAAACTCCTGCATACTGAAACTGGACAGGTCCTGATTTGTTCATTTTTTTCACCACTACCCTGATCACTTTAATAAGTCGAAGAAGACGTGTGAAATAGATCAGGTAATGTACCTGGCACTACCACAGCTGAGGCTTTGATTTATAATTGGTACTTGGAAGTAGAAAAAAAAAAAAAAAAAGAAGGACCAAGTCCCTAGACAAGCCAGCTCTTTCAGTGTGAAGATGATGAGGGAGTCGCTACGAACTCTTAGTTTTCTCACACTGTCAGGACGTTCAATTCGAAATCACCCAAGCCCAGCGTCTGGGGAAGTGCCGGAGTTTCTCTCTGATACACTGCCATTCTCACTGGACAATCCCCGAGTCAGTGGACGTCTGCTTCCTTGTGGCTTTCGGAGGAGGAGGGGGTGGGGTTTTACTCGGCAGTGGAGGGGGCAGATGCTACAGCGAGGGAAAACAGAGAGACGGAGACATAACAGAGTTAGAATTGCATGGGTCACATGTAAATAAGCACTTTATTTCAAACACTATACCTGCTGTTTCTGAGGCATGATGTTTCACCCCAGCACAGAATGTTCCCAGAACACCATTTAGAACATAATTGTACGTGTTGGATATTTTAAATGGAAATAAATGTCATCTTGCTGTCGTAATCAGAACAGTAAGCTCGCTCAAAACCCAGAAAATTACTGACATACTTTTGCTGGCCATGTTCATGCTGTCATTTAAAGTTGTAGCTTTCTAAACAATATTTAACTGGCAAGTACAACAGGATTTAACAGGATACAGGGACTTCCAAGGGAGTTAAACTTGTCAGAGGTCACAGTAAGCAACCTAGTAATAAATACCTTCATACCACATCGATTCGTTAAGCAGCATGTGACTATGGTTCACAATGGTACTGATTTCCCATACACGAGATCTTACACCACCTGTTGCCTACTTGTGGGGAACGTTAAAGGAGAGTGTGTTCAACTGCGAAGAACCGCCAAGAACCGTGCCTACATTAAGCGATCAAATCATCTCCTTTTGCAACAACCTTTGTTCCTTGAATCCGGGGTGAGAATCGGCGTCAACGATATTAACACTGTCTACAGCGTAGAGGTGCGCACACACAGACAGACACACTTCGAACACGTACATTACACATACCGAGGTAAATCAACATGTTAAGAGTGTATGTTCGTTTCTTTCTTTCATGAGAAATATACTCACAGATGACAACAAGGTAATACTGTTCATCGTTTAATTTCAGTACTGTATATTTTGGTGCGTTCTGTACCTATGCACTAGAGTACTGTTAGACTTTATAGTTAACTGTTGCAAGGTAGAGATGGATTAGTTTATGGTAGGCTCAGATTTAGGATTAGGACTAATTTGACTATAATGGTGTCTTTTGTGTTTGAGTTGGGCTGACATAAGACAACTTTTGCATGTAAATCGCAGGTGTCTGCTGAGGGTCATGACACGTCCTCTATACAGATACATCAAGACAACACGTCAAGGACTACCAGCTATGTAGACAGCAATTACAACGTTCAGGGCTGCTACAGTGAGAATGTGCACATACAGTATAGGGTGTGCTACAGGGAGAATTACATATACAAGTAAAAGGCACCAGAAGCTGAATATAAAAAGGAAAAACACAGTAGAAAGAGGAGTGTAAACCTCCATCAGAGATGCTAACAATCAGACGACTTGATCGTGTATCATTAGCCACAAGATGGTTTATTTCATTTACTGTGAGAGGAAAGAGGAATAGACTAGCCAATAATCATCAACACTAAACAGTAATAGATGGAAAGGGGCGGTCCAGTTGAAAAGAGATGAGAATATGAAAGTGGAGCTTAATAAGGTAGAGCAGAGGTAAGGAAAGATTGATGAACAGACCATATTAGAAAAGAAAATCAAGTACCACTGAGTTAAGAAGGCATGGTGAGGAATGAAAATTAAGCAGCAATTTGTGCACTTATTTATTGCCTTAAAAAGCTCCGCATGAAGGAAGATACTGTGCGTACGGAAGAGTTTACCAAGTAAACAAAGGTCAGGTGCATACTTAGTGTCAGACCTTGTGCTGCCAATTAGCACTTACAATGTTTTTCTAAAACAATATTAAACCCTGTGTTGTTTCAGAATGACGTGATTGCTGTGATCATGTGTTTTACCCGCTGATGTAGAGGAGGTGGTGTGGTTGGGCTGGCCAGCTCGGGGTTTTCCATCAGGTTTCCATAATCACCCATACCGCTTTTGATTGGCAGAGGAGGTGGAGTCTCACCATAGCCCATCCCATTCAGTTCTAAAGCTGACATGGAAAAAGTTGTACAAATATATAGCGTTTATAACGACTCTAGCACCCATGTGTAGCATGCACCGGATAGGCAGGTGTTATTTTCATATTCGCACAGAAATAAAACTGAAGATGATGACACACAAAGCAACAACTAGATCTGCAGACTGAGGGCCGTACTCACACAGAGGGAGTTAAGCCACAGCTTTTTAAAGGAAATGAGTGGAGAACAATGAGCTTTATGAAAGATGCTGTCTCTATCACCTCTATGTTTTTTTGCCTGAGCCCAAAAACAGAAATGTATTTGAAACAAAACTGGGTTATGTCTCCAGCATGCTCAGAAGATTCTGTTCAGGTAAGTTCTATGTGAACATAATAACTAGGGCAAAAGTGATGTACTGCGCATAGCGCATCAAATAACAATAACAAATCAAGCTGTCCTGCTCGCTTGTTTGAGCAAAACGTTATTAAAGACACTATTCAGTGAAACTTACTGGAGGAAGCAACCATGCTGAAGGCCAGCTTGACCCTTGGAGTGATGGGGGGAGGGAGAGAAGAAGCAGTCTGGGAAACAGCAGGTGCCGGGGACACGGAGAGCCTCTTATCTCCCAACACGTTTATCACTTGACTCTTTGGTCTCTGGGGACGCAGTGGACTGATCTAAAATAGGATGGGGAAATAAAGGATTGAAAATTAAACTCACACAATGAAGACAATTCTAGAAAATGACTAGTCTTGGTGAACCCATCATCACATTTTTATTCTTTCATCAGAAAAACATATTAGTCATTAAATCAGGGGCTCTCAAGCTTTTTGCAACCATGAATACTTTCAGCTGAAAAAGAAAGAAAAAAAAAAATCAGATTCATTTTATGATTAAAAAAAAAAAAAAATCAGACTCATTATTTAAATATGTGTAACAGTGCTTTGCCTATTTACGCACGTTAGGTTATACGCATACTTGTTTTTGAGTTATTAAATCAAACTAATTAAAATCCATTGATCTCTTACACAGTGGGTATGTGGGGGGGGGGGAGTCATTTTTATGTCATTACATTATCGAAAGTTATGCGTCTTTAAAACCCCCCAATCTGCCTTTTCTTTAAAACTTACCCACTGCACACACTTACATCAGTCTCAAAACATCATGTGCGCTAATTAGTCTAAAAAAAAACACCTGTTTAAAGCTGTACATGCCCACGTTAGAAGCTGTGCATGGCTGCGTGATCATGACTACACTCTGATGCGCTCAGAGTGCACTCAAGACTTTAAAAGCATTTGCTACACAAAAATTTCTATATTTCTACAGGTGGTGATCAGGTACCGTTCCCATGCTGGCATTCTGTTGATTCAAATAAAAATTAAAATTTTATTTGTCACATACGCAATCATACACAGTACGATATGCAGTGAAATGCTTAGGCGACTGCCCGTGACCTTAGAATAAGAACTATTTAAGACTATTTACACTAAAAGAATATAACAAAGAACGTAGGAATAGATTTAACTAAGAATAAAATATATGTACAGTAAAAATATACAATAAGAAAAATATAAGAAAATAAAAATATAAAAAATATAAGAGAATAAGAAAATAAGAAAACCTGGGTGCAAATGTAGAAAAAAATGTATATCTGATATAAGAAATATAATAAAGCCTAGGTGAACCTAGGTGTACAGTATAATTCATTTAATTTTAACTGAGCACTCCCACATTAAGGCTGTTACTACCAGTCGAGGAGGGCCGAAGACCATCACATGTTTCCTCTGAGAGACGTGACGCCAGGGATCTGCTCGCTCACCCACGTTTGGGAGCAGGGTGAGACACTTGGAGGACAGCGCTATTCGTTGCTTACAGATGGCCGTGATTGCCTGTAGAGCCGTGATTGATGTGAGAACTCCAATCAGCTCTCTTTACAACCGCAGCTGCGGGAGGCTACAACATCACCCGGGACTCACGCATGCGATATCGAGATCACTTTACCGCTGCGACACTTGGGGGCCAATAGTAATAAATAACTTTGATAAGAATGTGTTCCGTTTCTCTCCTCTTTAACCAAATACCAAAAAAACAGACCCACTGGTTAGGCTTTACGGACTCGCGTGAGGGTGAACCGCTGCAGTAAAGAATGATGAGACCTATGAATAAACCAAGTTAAACTGCGCAAGATCAGCGATCAAGATAAATACGTTCATTTTCTTTCTTTATCTTAAGCTCCATCGCACACATCATGTTGTGCACAAGAATGCGTCAGCAAACTAATTTCAGGCTCATTAGAACTTAAAAAATGTGCTTGTGTGTGTTTTTTCACCGTCTCGGACAGGATGACTGCCTCAGTGGGCGGCATGGGGATGTCCGTGGCCTTCAAATCCTTGTCGAAGATCTCTTGGTGCTTGCTGTTTCTTTTTTCTTTCTTCTTCTCCTTCCGGTCTTTTTCAGGTTCATCCCGGTCCAGCTTGTCTTGAGACTTAAAGTGCTGCTTCTTTGGCAAGAGTGGCTCCAGGGCGAAACTAGACAAAGAAAAAAAGGGGACATTATAATATACTGGCTGGTGTGGTTTCAGAAAAAAGAAAAGAATGGAAGATGTTGGATAAGAAATCAAAATGGTATAAGAGTAAATCTGTGGGAAATGGGGAATGAAAAAAAAAAATCTGATGGAAAAAATAAAAATCTCGGTATGGAGGTCAAAGCAATTTTTAATATCATACTGACAACTGCAAAATGGAGAGCAAATGGAAATGTGCCTCTGACCTTTGGTGTTTTATTGACAGAGATGCTACAAATAGGGATATGGAATATTTGGACATGACAACATGGTAATTACAGAAGGAAAATAAATGGATGGGAAAACATGCCAGATTTGTTATGCTGTGGTTTGCATTCATTTTTCTGGAATCATTTAAGGCAAAACATTTCCAGCCTGATGAGCATGATTTCTCCAAGGACGGCACCTCAAAATACAGAGCATGAGACTCACTGATTGAACGTATTGATAAGAACGGAACTGATATACATCACATGTTATGGTTTTAACAATCGAGAGATCGCAACCCAAATTAAAAGATTCTGGAGCATCATCTTAAATTAGTATTAGAATGTTTTTTACAACAAAAAAAAAATGAATTATTTATATCACTTTAGTAGTGCTTTGGAATCTTGTAAGCCAGTGTACTGTACATTGAAGATGTTCTGGTAACTCCCACTGGTCCAGCACTGAGTGATACTGAGCTACAGTGACATAATTTGGAGACCATTTTTTTGTCATCTGTTTGAATGAATGAACTTTTCCCTGAAGTAGATCGACCAGACTTTTATCACCATCAGCGAGTCCATTAATCTATTTCAGACACAATCAGCACAATAAATTCGTTAAATACGCATCAGTACAAAAAGCAGGTACTCTTCAAGCTGGACCATTAAACCTGGCACAACTCCTACAGTAACCTCGTCCCCAGTGGAGGTCATGTTTTATACCAACCAAAACACTAAAATTTTTACATAATTACTATTTCATTATATTTTTAAAAAAATAAAATACTCTGTAGAATTAACATGTCCATGGAATAAACCACGATATTTGCCATGTCAACAGACTCCACAGGAATTTGTTTCAGTGCCCTTCTCACACACACAAATGCTGCCTCTCATAATTGGTATTTTAAAGTACTTGTGCCAGTTTGAGCGAATCAGACCGCTTCAACCAGACGGATTAACCGATCAAATGAAAGAGCATGCGGTGTGATGCCCTTTGCAATTAAATACCAGTGGAGGGCATCACTGATGAGATCACTCTCTCCAAACATGGGCTAATTAATCCTTCAGGCTGGCATCGCGGTGCATGCTATGCAAGAGCAGCAACGACCTCTCAATACGTCTCTCACACACACTTTAATCATCCACACATACTTTTCCTCATCATAAATCCATAGATACACAAATACTAAGGGGACCCACTCATATTGACATCTAGAACTCCCTCTAGTGAACTGACATCTAGAGCTCTATTTCTCTCTCTGTCTGAAACACACACACCTCACTAACCCTGTTTCTTTTCATAAAAGCACTGATTCATTTTTAATGCATCAGACTTTGAAGTCCATTTAAGAGAGCGAATGCTTTTGTTTGATGACCATCGCTGATTTAGAGAAAGGCAACGGGTGGTGGGAAATTAAAAGCTTTGCGGTACAAAATGGAGAGAAGTCACACAGTGAGGAATTCTGAGAAGCTTTTCAGGTCTACATTAGTACATGAATGAAAAAGCACACTCCAGCTGCTAAGTGTATCGTGACATTATCGTAAGGAATTTCTCTGCACATTTTTTTTATGTTAAAACATAACCTTCCAGAATGGAGTATAGAAATCTTGTTATACAAGAAGAGAATTGCTTCTAATATATTAAATACTTCGGTGTGCACTGAATGGGTTTTATTTTTTTATTAGTGCACTATGTAACGGCAAAAGTGTATTAGTTCAGTAGTTGCACAATAAACAGATGTCCAGAAGCACTGTAACGTGGGGGTATTGTACAGCTCTCGATATCATGCACTTTGAATACATGATTTAAGCAGCTATAACTGGATCACAGCAGGGGAAACGTTTAATATCATATTAAGCTTGCTTAAGCTGTTTGTGATTGGCTGTGGCTTTCAGCACGAGATGTATGGCAATTTAAGCACCTGTGAACACCTGTGTGTGGGGTGTAGTGAGAAAGCAGTGGGGTAGTTTTACTTAAACTACAATTCTGCTGACTTAAACATTACTACTTCACTGGACTGGTTTGTATAAATGATGTAATTGATATATTATATGATTTATATTTTAACCTGTTTCCTAACACACACACACACACACACACATCCTTGTGTTATGTACAGAAAGATGAAAATGGATCGAGTGTGAGCAAGAAAGAGAGCAAAAGGCATTGGCATTCAGAAGGGAGACAGACAGGTGGACACATGGACAGAGAGAAGACAAAGTCAGAAACAGTGAGATAAATTCTAGAGAATTCACAGAGGAAGTGAAATGGATGGACCAAAGGAGGGATGGATGAAATGTGTGAGACAGACAGACAGACAGACAGACAGACAGACAGACAGACAAAGGGGGAGAAATGGAATGAGAGACAGCTGGACAGGTGGAGCAAGAATGACACAGAAAGGAAAAGACAGATGGAGAGAAAGAAAGAGAGACACACACACACGCATGCATGCATGCACCAAGAGAGAGCAAGGGTGAGGGAAAATGGACAGAGTGAGAGAGACACAGCTAAGAGAGATCGAGAGAGATAGAGAGAGAGAGACAGACAGAAATGGACAGATGGGCAAATTGAGACAGAGTCAGACAGGTCATAGTGAGCGAGAGACAGTCAGGACAGAGAGTGTGAGAGAGACGGTCAGGAGAGAGAGACAGACAGGACAGGAGAGACAAACGTTCCAATTATAATTAAGTGGTAATGTAGAGTAACTAATTAACAAGCTAGTATGTTTTCCAGCAGTTGAACAGGGAATTTACTCAGCAATATACATAATAAGTTCTGTTTTAATCCTGTTCTAACATGAACATGGGGATAACATTATCGAGTGGTGATGAAAAGTGTGTTTGTGTGTGTGTGTGTGTGTGTGTGTGTGTGTGTGTGTGTGTTTGTGTTGTACCCATCAGATCCAGGTCTTGAGGGCGAGTTATCCGATGATAAGGAGGTGACAGATGCGACAGACAGCGGTCTCTGAGATGAGGGCATGGTGAAGGAGCGGACCATGGACCGTGGACGTGTGCCACGACGCTCGTCAGCCATCGGGGGCTGAAACACACCATATACACGGAGAGTTGTCATAGGGCTTTAACACTTCAAACGAGAGTAAAAAGGACCTTTGAGCTTTACAAACTATTGCAGCATGCGGTGCGGACAGAAATTCCAAATGAATCAAACTGAGTCACTGTTTAACTGAACAGAAAAAAAAACCACACACACACAGGACAGAACAAAGATGAACGAAGAGAACAGATACAAGATGAATGTGCTGAACTCTGCTGATAAACGTGTACGTACGCTCAGGGACCGGGCCTGCATGCTGATTCACCCTGCTTGACTTTTATACAGTTTGAGACTCGACAGGAATTTTCACCAGCTGTTGTTAAAAGGTGAGCCAAACTCCTCATGCATGACCGTCCATGAGCAGCCAGATACAGGACACACATGTCGTCGTCCCCCGCCCTCCATCCCTCTCACACACACAGTCCGTCCTTGAAGTGGCCTGTTAGTGCACACATTACATCCAGGCTCCACATGAGCCATGGTGGGACTGTGAGGTGACTGACCACCAGCGCTGTGAGCCTCAGAAACTGATCATCACAACCTGCTGGGAGCCATCACTACTACTCTAACCGTCTCCCCTTCCCCATGCTCCCTCTGGCTTATTAATTGTCCCTCTTTCTCTCTTAATCTCCCTCGTTCTCAGTTTCTCCTGTTATTAATGGATCGGCTTTAGGGAACTCAGCAGGCATGTCTGCAAAGGAGGGGAGTTAGGGGACAAATACAGACAGAAGGTCCAAGAGACAGTTACAGAAAAGAGGACTATTTATGTGGGATAAGAAGTGGAGTGGAGTGCTTTTTATTCTTCTTATTTTTGTTTAATATTCCAGAGTATGATAATGAATGGCGGCCACGAAAAAAATAATAATATGCAAACAGGGGACCAAGCTACGTTTACACTGCATGCCTAATTATTCAGCCAGTCAGCTATGTTCACATGTCATGTATTTGAACAGCTGCTTGTGCTGGTACTTGTTCTGATGTTAGTCCGCTCATTTTTTATGCAGAAATGATAATGTCCAGCGAACTTGCAACCTTCAACTAGCAATGTTTTACACACAATGTGAAGCCCCAGCTCTACTATAAGCACTTGAACGTAGACTAATTGTGCACTTGGGGGGAAAAAAGTTAAGCATATTTTCTTTTAATGCATAAGCGCTGCTTCAGCCTCCAGTCTGATGCGGAATAAGAACTTATTTTGGAAGTGGATAAAATCACTACGGGTTAAGCTCATCGTAAATATGACTGTAAATGCAAATCAGGTCAAAGTGGGAATCCAAGTCTGATGTCCCTGTGTGTATTCTGGCTCTGTGTTTTTCGTTCTCCCTCCCTCACCAGCTATGATTACATGCAGTCTAATATCCATAAATAACCTAGCTGAGAGCTCACATGGGCGCACACATGCTTCAATCAGAACAGATTAAACCAGTCGAGGCCAATCTGAACGAAAAATATATCTGATTGAACGAGGTAGGTAATCCTTTCTATAATCAATTAAATTGAATAACAACCATGTTCGTGTCTGATTACTTTGACTATCGGAATTAGTGCATGTGTATTAGTCATGATGTGCTCCTTGTGCTGTAATAATCGATCACTGTTATTGCTTTAAGATAATAAACAGATTTAAATCTGTTTAAAATAGCTGCTAACACTTTGAGGCCGAGGCAGGATGATCACTGACCTGAATTTACTCGCGTTAGTCAAAACCTCTGCATGATAACTTTGCCACTCTCCATCTCTCCCAGATGAGAAACAGATTTAACTCAGAGATTGGCAGCGTGGGAATACCGTCAGAGCTTTAGAACAGGACGCAAGCGGCAATGCTGGCAAGTCTTAGCGCATGGCATCAGACTCCGTTAACAGCCGACAGCCCAGCTGTAAATGTTTTTTTTTTAGCTTTGAAATAAATAAAACTTTGTAAATATTGTGTAGGCATTATGATTGTCTGTGTATGAGACGAGATTATCAGTTTGTGTAATATTCCATAGCTGTCAGGCATCAGATATTTGCACTCTGTAAATGCTAGATAATTGTGCCATGTCTAGCTGTCTGGAAACCCTCAGGGTGCCTTTACATTTGGAAATCCTGCCTCCTGTTTTTGATTAAATATAGAGAAAGGTGAAGTCTTTTTTTATTTAAGCAAGTTTTTCACCTTGTTTTGTTAGACACAGTACAGGTAAAATCTCTCTCGCTTATTATTTTGGCTATGACACTATTTTCTCAGACGGCAAAGCGTACTTTCCTCTATTTTTTCGCAAAGGGATTCTCATCAAAATGTCAAATGTGGTCTTTTTCTGTTCGAACACATGCTTGACGTTATAACTTATTCTTGAGAGAAACAGAAAGGTTCATATTACTATAGTAACAATCAATGACTGCAGTCGATGCACATAAATCTTTCAGGACTTAACACAACGTGCGTACCTCAGTAGAATGCAAGTGCATGAGGCACAATGCTGGATTTAGGACACTCTTATCTGCATTGTGACTATGGAAATCATATAGTCACAGTTCAAATTAATTTAAAACCTTTATATTTAGAGGAGTGAAAATATGACAGAATTCAGCACAGCCTCTAGAAGGACCTTTAAACGACCTTTAATATATGAACTGTTGAGATAATATTTGAATTAATATGAACTTGCTCGGGAAGAATCCTATCAGTCAGACTACAGCGTCAACTGATGGAGGGTTTTAAAAGGTGGACTGGAGAGAAATTCATTCAGTTTTATTTCGGTTCAAGTTCAGTTCAGTTCTTACCAGTGACTTCACACCATACTGTTTCTCCACCTTCTCTTTTAACTGCTTGAAGCACGCCTCCAGACGTTCATGGAAGGGTCGCAGGGCCTCGGTTACCTTCTCACCGTGAATACGGACACCTTCTGCCAAGTACGGGATCTAAAATAATGGAGCGAATACACAAAAAGAGGAGTTTTACATATAGCTCAAAAACACTCTATGGATATATATTGCATAGGCTGTAAACTGCACTGTGTATGAGAATTGTTTTTTTTTTTTTGGTCATTTTTAGACATTCATTCGGTCTCCAGTGTGCATGTCATTTTTACATTTTTGTACTGGCCCGAGGCTTAAACAACATCTAGATTTTCCCCCTACTGTGAATGTTTGTAGGAAGATCCCCTCCGCTGGTTTATTGCTCAGCTCTGCTATTCTCTGAAGGGGCAAGGCTCAGCAGTAGCTCATTTACACAGATGCTGAAATGCCACATTTGGAAAAGGAGTGAAATGGGGAGAGTTTGAAGCATGAAATAAAGCATTGTCTGTGGGGTATTTCAACCGGAACATTAACACACTCACTTTGGGGGAGCTCTGGGACCAGTCTTAAGGAAATAGTAGAATATGGGACAATTAAAATGTGCAAACAGGTTTGTAAGTAATAAGCAGAAAATAACCAAATATACATACACTGTGGAACCTCGGATTGCGAGTAACTTGGTTTACGAGTGTTCTGCAAACCGAGCAAAGATTTTTAATCGGAAACCGAGCAAGTATTAGTTTACGAGCGCTGAGTATCATGTATCACGCATGCGACTCTTATTTTGACACCGAGCATCACTCTCTCAAACCCCCCCCCCTCCCCCACGGCTACGCAAACACACAGAATCTCTGCTCTGTCGCGATTCTTTTCAAAGGAAAGGTGCTGGTTCATTTGTTTTTTTTTTAGTTTACAACAGTGATTCCGTTAGTATGCTCACTCCAGGTCAGAGAGATTTTTTTCCCCCTGTTAAAACGGTGTTTCCGTTGTGTGTGTGTGTTTGTTGTGAAACTTCAAAAGTGATTCCTTTAGTATGCGCTCATGCCAGTCTCAGAGAGATTTATTTTTTCCTGTTAAAACGGTGTTTCATTTGTGTGTGTGTTTGTTGTGAAACTAAAAAAGTGAGGTGGGGAAAGGGAGGAGGAGTGTTACTGTGTAAAACGAGGCGAGGGAAGGGGCTAATTCCACACACACACGACACCTGCGCGCACCAACGGGAACACTGTCAGGAAAATCTGTCAGGATTTATTTGGACTTTTTTTTTTTAGAGGTAAAGTGCAGATTTTGTCTTATTTTCATTTTACATATTGTATTAATTATTTTGATATATTTATTTTTGGGGGCTGTGGAATGAATAATTTGAGTTTTCATTATTTCTTATGGGAAATGATAATTTGGTTTACAAGTGTTTTGGAACAGGAGCCTACTTCCGGAACGAATTATGCTCGTAATCCAAGGTCCCACTGTGTGTGTGTGTGTGTGTATATATATATATATATATATATATATATATATATATATATATATATATATATATATATATATATATATTAAAAATTTCCAACAGATAACCTGATACTATAATTCACAGCCCCATTCTTAATGCCAGCTTATCTTTTTAACCACCACAATTACCCAGGACTTCAGCATTTGTACCCAACACATACCAGGTTAACTTGCCCTATAAAAGTGGAAAAGGTAAAAGCAAACTCTTCCTGAAGTTTATTTAGAGAACGGCTGCAGGATTCATAATTGTGCTTTGGATATAGCTTCAGAAGTTGGGATCTGAGCTCTTTGCTTTACTGAGATTTGTTTAACAGACAGCATATGTAGCTACATTAGGATCTATCACTGAATTGTGGCTCAGTATCAATGATCTAAATACTTGCTTCTCAGATGTGATTTTTCCCCCCTACGTTTTTTTCAGTCCTACATTTTTTTATTCCTCCAAAGAATGCATGCAGAAAGGAGAACATAAAGACGTAAGGCTGTAGTTTAGCTCAGGCTCATTTTGATCAACCCTGGGTTATGATGTTTTAAATTCACTAAAGTGTTTTGCACTGACATTTACCAGACACCATGCATAAACCGCATAAACACTAAATCCTGTTTCATTACATCCCTGTACGTGTTTGATATGTCTCCTGAGTTACATTATAGACTCTGACACATAAAACAGGCCGAGCAATCTAACACAAGGTGAATATTTATTTGCAAGACAGATTGTAGGCCAGTGTGTGTGTGTTACTATGGATTTAACACAAGGCCTTATCCAGGAACATCAATCAAATGCAATATATACTATTTTCTGATTATTCTTTTAAGTACTCGGTTTTCACCCGAACAGCCTTTGCAATATCACAAAACACTATATATAAGAAATAGTCCTGCAGATGTCTAAATGGTTTTCACTAGAAATACAGTTCTACACAACACTGAGCAAAACCACTTTTCTCACAAACCTAAAAAACAGAAAAGAACTCAAAAGAATTGAGATTTTGGGCGAATATAAAGAACATGCCACATTAAGGAGAGACATGAGACAGAAAATGCAAACATCTGTCCCTAGGAGCTTATGCAATGCACGGCAATCAGCTGTCTGATGCCGTCTCAACACAGATTCTGACCTTAGACATAATTACATGTTATCCTCAGCCAAGCGCCAAACACTAAGTCGTGTTTGTTTCATGCTGCTTGACACATTGACTTTCTTAAACTGGTCAGTGAGTGAGGCTGTTTACAAAACACCATGGTTTAATGGTGGGAAAATGATGGCCTGGACTATCTAGGTGTTTTTTTATTTATTTTATTTGTACAGTTTAAACCTCATGCTAATTTATATATTTAAAAAAATCCCTTCTAGTTATCCAAACCTTTTCATTTTAAAATACTCGGAAATAGACTGGCATCACGTCCAGGCTGTGTTCCTGCCTCATGCCAGTGATCCCAGGATAGACTCCTGATACACCTGGATAGACCGATTACTGGAGGTGGACGAATGAATAATTCATTTGTGGGCTTGCAGGGTTTCAGTTAATATTGCATTTATTTATTCGAGAGACGAATGTGTGGTTTGCTGAGCACCAGGTATTTTTTCCAATGTTTAAGTTGACTTAACTATTAAAGAACATCATATACACACTTCCTGTCCAAATAAAAAAAAAATGTACACTTTTTTTTTTTTTTTTTTGAGAAAAAAGGTTTTGCTTTGCTTTGAATCGTTGCACTGGTTTTGATAAGGTTATGTCGCAATGTCACAATATTAATTTCCTTTATTAAGATCTTGTGTTGTTGATGGGAGAGTTGGACCGCTGCGTAAAGGCTTCTCCAGCACATCCCAAAAATTCTTACTGGGGTTAAGGTCTGGACTCTGTGTTGGCCAATCCATGTGTGAAAATTATGTCTCATGCTCCCTGAACCACTCTTTCACAATTTGAGCCTGATGAATCCTGGCATCATCATTTTGAGAGATGCCTTCACGACCAAGAAAGAAAAAATCAACTTATGGGGAAAACCTGGTCTTTCAGTATATTCAGGTCATCAATGACCTTTTTTTTTTTTTTATTTGGGCACATAGCGTTGCTGAACCTAGACCTGACCAACAGAAGAACCCCAGATCATAACACTGTGCCCACAGACTTGTACAGTAAGCAGTATTTATGATGGGTGCATAACTTCATCTGCCTCTCTTCTTAACCTGATGCACCCATCACTCTGGAACAGGGTAAATCTGAACTCTTCAAAAAGCATGACCCTTTCCCCCCATGCTCCACAGTCCAATATTTATGCTCCCTATGAATAAATACTGATGCCTTTTTTAAGACCAGTCTCACAGATAAGTGGTTTTCTTAAGGCTACACAGCTGTTTAGTCCCAATCCCTTTAGTTCACTTCACATTTTTTTGTGTGTGTGTGGAAATGCTCTTAATTTCACTATTAAACACAGCCGTGAGAATTTGTTTAAATAATTTGATTTCTCATTGGGTTCATTCAGGATGTTTTTCCAACCACATTTCTTGATGGTTCATGACTATCCTATCATTCTTCAGTACTTAACCAAATCCCCTTAGTTTTTTTTTTGTTTTTTTTTTGATGGAGGGCAATATTTGACCCGTCTGAAATTTGACCCTTTGAGAAATGAGAAGTTATTCATTGTGTTTGTTGGGGTTAAATAACCTGTTGTCAGCTGAACCATATTAAATCACTGCAGTAATTATCCAATGGAAAGCTCTGAACTATTGGTGGTGACTTTTTATGGGCTGGGCAGTATATAATTCAAATTCAAATTTTATTTGTCACATACACAGTCATACACAGTACGATATGCAGTGAAATGCTTATATGACCGGCCATTATTTAAAATAAATAAATAAATAAAATAAAATGACAAGAATTAAATAGTGAATAAAATAAGAGGAAGTGTAAGGATATATATATCCGAATAGACTCCCATTATCAAATATAAATTTTTTTCATCAGTTCTATTCTGCTGTCACTAGTAGTAATTTACAGTAGTTTAACAGGTTACAAAAAAATCTGGAGTATTCCTTTAAACCTTCAACACCTCCAAAACCCTTTTATTTCATTCTGTTTTAATGCTTCGCATTAAAATACCAACTGAATGGGCGAAATGGTTGAGATTTCCTTTAAAAATTCTGTAAGCATAGCAAAGCACAGATCATACAATATTAAAATGCTTTGAGAAATAGATGTAAGTGGTAAATATATGCCTGTGCAAGCATTTCCACATTCACAAGGCATAGCAGTGCAGCTTTAGGATTAGCTTGGCTCTTAACCCAGAAATGCTGAATGCATGCAAATAAAGAGAAATCTGAACCTGTATCAGGGCCCAGAACTTAATATTCTTGGGGGAGAAAAAAGTACCATCCTGACAGAATCATTTTCATACAGGGAAATGGAGTGAAAGTGGGGTCCGTGAATATAGTCATGATCAATCTGCTTTGAAACACAGAGTTCCACAGAATGGACAGATGCAAGAGTACTTCTTAATATATTCCGATTAAATATGTACTCTATTCTACGAAATGAGATATGGAGGTGCATGTTATATATTCTGTTTCTCTTTTGCTCACTTTTAAGGCTGTGTAAATTAGACCATCAACTGAGCATGACTCTTACATGTATACATATAAGACATTCGTTAATGTTAAAATACAGGTGTAAAGTTGAGTAAAATTTTTGGTTTTTAAACAAGTGTGTTACTGTATTCAATGACATAGGAGGAAAATAAAGAAGCTAGCTAGTTTCCCCAAAAATGTATTCGCTTCTGATTACACACGATGGAAAATTGTACTAACTGGTGCTCCAGATGATTGCCAGGTCAATTTCCCCAAGATTGTGACTCTGGCTCATGTTCACCCGCTTCAACCTTTTCCTAATTAATTATCTCTGAATTAACATGTGGAGTGAGCTCCAGTCTGATAATAAGCACATCACAATGAGCAGCAAGCTAAGGGATCTTATTTAGAGCATCATACACACAACCAAAAAGTGCTAATTCTAATAGCCATGTCATACTCCTGACCTACATATACCACAGCCTGGGAAAACGATCCTTATTGCTACCCTGTGAACCTCTCTGACTGCTGCCCTTGCACTGTCATTTCTGACGGACATTCGCTCAAATCCTTTTCGCCCATCGCTCATTCCCAAAGCTCCCTATCTAGGCCCATCTTGATTGGCCGGTGCAGGATGAGAGGATTGGATCTCGGGCTCGTGTCACTTTATGAAAGCGAGGCAGGCAGCTTCACTCGTGGTCCAGAGTTCAAAGTCCAGAGAGAATTCAAGGTTCTGAGTGCTGAGTCGTGTCTGAGTGGCGGACGCATAATGCGGAAGCGGCGTGTGGGCGGGGCGATGCTACGCTCCCCAAGGACCTTAAGGGCGGTTAGACTGAATGCCAATGTTTGATCACCGCATAGAAAAAAGTGACCAAAGGACTGCGCGAGCTGCCACAGCACTTTCATCTGGTCGCGCTAATGGGTAGCTGGGTGGGGACGGCTGGCCGTGACAACGAGAGGAGATATTGAAAAGCTTGCAGGAGCCGCTGTTCATGAGGATCCACTCAATTACTCTAATGCTGCCAACCTTCACTGGCCTGGACAAGTGAGTGGGGTGAGCATATATTAAAGGTGAGTGGCATGAATACCACTGTTGTACCAGCATGGGCATTATGTGTTCAGTTGCACTCACTGCTAACGCCCCCATCCCTAGCCGGGAAAGTCACTCAGACGTTATCACAAGGACTCGTCAGAGACCGTGCCAATGGATGGCTGGGCAGAGTCAGCTGACCCTGAAAACCTTATCGGCAGGAGCTGCTGCCCACGCGGATGCACTCTGACCGGGTGCCCCTCTGCCAGCTGGACACTGCCTCTGGACACACACCTGCCTACCCTCACTACTTCAATCCTCCTCCTTTCTTTCTCCCACCTTTAATTCCCTTTACCCATTATTCCTAATAAAACTAACCTATTTCCATAAGATCTCGGGTCTGTGGTCCTGCCCGAATCAAAGATCTTACAACGTTCACTCAATACCTCAGCCTGTGCTTGTTACAGACTGCCTGCCACTTCACAAAATGGCCTCTACATGTCATTTTCCTCTCTCGCGCATCTATAAAGGCAGTGAGTACTTCAGCGCCTATTACACAGTCAGGAGGGTCATGAGTTGAGGGTAAGTGTGTGTGACATGTGCCCTAGAGCAGATAACAACCTGCACAAGGGGAGCGCTCACAAAATCGATCTCACGCCCAGCACTAAACAAGCTAAAGACGCATGATACAAAAGAAAGAATGTTTAAAAACAAAAAGTAACATTTAGTATTATTATTAGAGATCAGATGTAGACGAATCATAAATTTGATAAGCAGAACATGAGGTAAGAGAAAACTACAATCTGCTCGAACAGTGTACGCGAACAGTATTTAAAGCTAGTAACATAATACACGGATGAACTAAAGGAAACGTATTTACCTGTAACGTATGAACCACATGTAATAACAACTGACGTATACAACTTTCTAGAAATCACTTATTCTGATTGCATTAGAAATGTATTTACAAATGAATGTATGAAACCTTACAATGCCTGCTATCAGGATATATGGAGAGATATGAAGATAAGAAGAATACTTTGTACATATTACTGTAAAAGACATTACCTTGTGACTTTATAATGTAAAACAATGTACTATGTTATACTACTGTATATTTGCATACGATATTATGGTTGCAGTACTTGTATAGTATAAACATTAGTGTTTAAAGACTTCTAATGAACCGAGGCGTTTATGGTTTCTACTGTACACTATTATGCAGAATAAACGCACGCATACAAACATGCATGCTTCGATTGTATTTCTACACGCATGCTTCATTCCGACTGCCGCTGCCTCTAACTCGGCTCAACGCCTGACCATGTGTACACAAAACAATTACCAGGACTTGGTAAATGAGCCCGATTGCTGCAATTATTTATATTTATAGGTGTGATGAAAAATTACACTAAAGCATATGCTGCTCTGGCTGAACATTTGCGAGAACATTTGCGAGAACATATGCTGGAGCATCTTCCAGATACTTTCTTTTTAACTGTGTTATGCGTTATGAGCTCTCGTGGCATTTCGTTGTGTTTGATACTTTATTGTAAATTAAGATTTACAATCTTGCTGCAACCTGCTATTCCAGTCCGATACATAAAAACAAGCAAACATTTTTAAGTATTCATGTGTGGAATTGATTACCTTTATCTAAAGGAAACAGCGGTAAATTAGTTAATACAGAAATGCTGAGAATTGATAAAGTAGTGAAGCAGTGTTTCACCTATAATAGTAAAGCAGCCATGCCAACGCGTCTCCCCCGCCACGCCTACATGACCGTCCAATATACGCCACATTGAATGTGCGGAACTACAGAAGTAGTTTTGCTCCGATGCTGCTCTGATTAGCGACATGGCTGAACTTATTCTCCTACAAGGTATACATGCTATACTCTACAGTTCATGTATGACTAATGAATGCAGTGTCGTGTAGAACTGGCTTGTACAGTCAACGTTAAACAGTGATGGACTAAAGCGGAGTGGAATTCCTTATCCAGCTTAATAGGAAAATGACCTTACATTCCTCATTCATATTTCATTCATGTAATGTGAAAATGTAATACCAATGCGTGTTTTAAAAGAGGACAGAAGTTACGACATGCTTGTTCTATTAGAATACGTGCAGTCTTGTACAGGGGTAGTGTGGCAACATGCAAACTTTTGGCTTGTCCAAATAAAAGATGGATAAGTGTCTTAAAAATAAGTCGTTAAATCAATCGTAAGCAGCAAGCATATTTTGTTCTAGGCGACTTTTCTTGGTTTATATTATGCAATTGAAGTCATTGAAAGCTGTTATTATATGTGTGCAAGTTATTAGAAAACTAGAAAAATGTCTATTGTCAGTAATAAGTGCAGCTATTACTGCACCGATTTTCTCCCCAATTTAGTCGCGTCCCACATTAAGGCTACTACTACCACTCAGCCGGGAGGGCCGAAGACTATCACGTGTTTCCTCTGAACCACGTGACGCCAGCCGGCCGCCTCTTTTCGAACTCCTCACTCACGCCCCGTTGGGGGCGGCGTAACACACTCGGAGGACAGCGCTATCCGCTAATTCCGCTTGCGTTTATCATCAGATGATCTTGATTTGTGAATTTGCTTTAAAAAATTATTTTACAGCTTTATCTGTGCTACGCATCGTTAAGGATTAGGAGCTTTTGCTAATATTTTTATAATCATTTTCCTCACAGATTAGTCAATGTAAAAACTATAGTAGTCAGCACTTACTGTGGTCCACAGTAAAGATTATAATAAACACTATATAAAAGCCTTTACACTTGAAATCATCTCTTATCTTGACATTTTCTATAGTGTTATTGGCCTTATGGGTCCTTCAGAGGGGAAAAAAAAAGCCTCATTCAAATAGTGCTTGTGGAAAAAATGTCTCTCATGAAGAGTATCATCACCATTCTATGCAGTGCATTTTATGGCTCTTTAGTACTTAGTAATCACAGAATGGGTCTCTGGATGGTTTTATCTGTCTGGTGTTGGTTTTGGGACATGAAGCGCTGTAAAAAGGACGTACCTGCCAGGCGATCAGGTCCTTCAGCTTGTCAATCTTCTCCTGGTCCTCAGGGTGCTCCTGGGTGTACTTCTCATTGAAGAATGCCTGCGGATGCGGCAGCGTTGATTTCATTAGAATTACATGGACTGTACCGAAAGTAATGCAAAAACTGACATAACCTTTTTCTTTTTTCCCCCCCGATTCTCCCTGCCGATTTTCTCCCTAATTTAGTCGTGTCCTATTCCTCCCCGTCACTAGGGGGCTCCCACATTAAGGCTACTACTTCCACTCAGTCGGGAGGGCCGAAGACTATCACGTGTTTCCTCCGATTAACACATGACACCAGCCGGCCGCATCTTTTCAAACTGCTCGCTCGCGCACAGTTGGGGGCCTCGTAACACACTCGGAAGACAACGCTATCCGCTCCTTCTGTTGTGCAAGCTCACACAAGCCCTGACTGGCTGTAGAGCCGTGATTAATGTGGGAGCACTATGTACCTCTCATCCCTCCCCTCTGAGAGAGCTCGGCCAATCAGCTCTCTCTAGACCTCCGGCTGCGAGAGGCTACAGCATCACCTGGGATTCGAACTGGCGATCTCTGGATGATAGGGCGAGCGCTTCACCACTGCGCAACTCGGAGGCACCTTTTTCTTATTAACTGACACGGGTTGTTCAGTGTGTACATGTTGGTAGAGCAACTCTTCCTCAATGTAAAGGTACAATCCGCTTTGTCGCACTGATAGTCTCCAACTGAGCTAAAAAATGTTTACAGGGATCAGAGATGACACCATTGGCAAGAGCAACGTGCACAGATGGATGAAGAAGTTTAAAGAAGCAGAAACAATCACTGAATTCAAACCACACTGTGCGAGACCATCAGCTGTGACAAACTTACACATATATGATGTAAAGAAAAAAGAGAATAAAAAAACAACATATCACGTCATTACAGAAACATAATCAACAGCGGAGGGCTGTTAGAAATCTGAAGTTGATGATTTTCCTAAAACGGCACATGCTGAAGCGGGGTATTCATTTTATACCAAAGTGATTTTCAAGCAATTACAGTCTGTTTATAGTTCAATGTGATGGGACCATAAACAAGCTTTCACTTACATTACAAAAGGCATAAACAGCTGCTTTCTTAGTATCCTCATTCTCTCTTTCGCTCTCGCTGGAAGTTAATATGTTTTTAAATAGGCATTCACAAAGCTTCAACAAAGCCCGTGTTAAATACTTCTTTTTAAAGCTCGTTTTCTAACAAGAATAGTCATCATCATATCAAACTCTGACTTTGTTGTTACAGTAGAAACAATAACATCATATAACTAGTGCATTATATTAACCTTTGATTTGAATTACACCCTGAACCATCACTTAGAGTTGTGGTATCAAAGGTCATACAGTAGTTCTACATTATGAACGCAGGCTTTATATGTAAAGGTGAAATTTTAATATACATACAGTGCACGACTAGTAACACCTATAAACATTCTATAATTTAGGGGCAGTGGTGACTCAGGCAAGTAAGGCTCGAGATTGTTGAGCTGAATATCCGGGTTCAAGCCCTGCGGTCGGTGGGTGGCCACACCCTGTACTACACCCTGTACTACACCCTGTACTACACCCTGTATTACACCCTGTACTACACCCTGTACTACACCCAGCCGATGGTCTTTTTTTCCCCCGAAACAGGTGAGTGATTAGACATTTTCTTTTTTGATGTCTTTCGTGGGGAACTAATAAAATAAATCTGATCTGAACTTTCTTTCTACTTGGGAGAGACGCATTACAAAAAAAACGCCAAAGGGGGTCTTGAGGACTTTCTGCATGCTTCATACTGTGCATGCTTCTAAAGGAAGAAGAGAAAAAAAACCCCAAAATATTACATCATATAGGCTTCTACAGAGTGTAGCCCCAGCAAAATTGCTTCCTGATACTATATAATATCACTACTGCAGTGAGGCAATCTTACCCAGGAGTCGAGCTATTATTCTCATCTTATAGTAAATCATGTTAAAGAAAAGAGACCACTAAGTTTTCTAACCTGCCTGGAACAATAAAATTGGCTCAGTTTTGTTTCAGTGTTGTGCCGAGTCCTAAAGTGCTTATTACATAAGAAGTCATAAGCGTGTGCAGTGCGCCTTCATGGCCGATCTGTCCGCCTATCAGATTTAACGATGCATAAATTGGCCAGGATTTTGATTACGGGATTAATAGATTAATAGTTTGCTGAATGTAAAAGCAGTAAGAGATTTTACACTTGATTGGGTGAAGAAACACATTTGGTGATTGTGACAGTGCCAGTGTGTCAAACTTTGTTAAATTTACACGATAGCTCAATATCCATTTCTATGCATGAGTTTGTATAAGATTTTAAACCTGAAATTGGGTGCAGTTCTAAGCCATTTAGAAGCCCATTAGAGGTGATTTGTGCACATGTATTTTATAAATTCAAGCACAATCACTATAAATGCTGGAGATTTATTTTTTCTAAAAAAAAAAAAGAAAAAAGAAAAAAAAGGAAAAGTCTGTTTTTTTTGTTTTTTTTTAGTGAGTGATGAAAAAAACAGAGAAGTAAACAATCAACAGAGTGCATGCAGAGCTTTTCGCTCCTTCCGTGATGGCACTTCAGATTTTATATTTGCATTCATTTGATTCCTGCAGCACCTGTGTGATTAGTTCCATCGGAGACATTACGCAGGTATCTAAACAAATGATTTAGATTTGCTGCTTCAACTAACAAGACAATTATTCTCAATGAGTCATTCCTCCAAAGCTAAAATACATTCGTAGATCAACAGCTTTCATAGCATTGGACGTTTATTACACTGTTATTTTTCAGCATTTAACATTTAACACCAGTTACCTCGCACTGTTGAACGAAATGCTTTGTGCTTTCTTGCTGGTAAAAAACAAAACAAAAAACAAAACAAACCAATAAAAACGTGGTTCTCACCTTTTCATAGTTAGCAAAGCCACCCATGACCGCGGGGTCGACGATGCCATTAAGCAGCATGGACAGGGGGTTGATGGGAAGGTTGGGGTCACTGAGATGGCGCTGGACCATATTGTTGATCTTCTCATTGGTCAGTTGCATGGTCTCCATGGCGTTCTCCAGAGGGCTAATCTCTTCCTGTAGACACAGCGATATTCTGGTTCATACAACCGACCAAGCAATCTCACTGGACAAGAAGCACTGCATGAGTGCTGATATTGAGTACAACAGCACTGGGATGTTTAACTATATGCTTCACAGGTGCTCTAGTAATTGTTAACAGCTGAACAAGGGTGCTACCTTGTGTATGCACCCTACATTGCATACTCGCTTTCTTTTTTATGCGCTTTGGGATTCAACCCTGGAATAGTTGGCTGAGGCGATTGATAATGAAACAATGTCACGAGAGGGAGTTCTGCTGTACTGCGTATTAGCAGCCTCTGACCCTTCGACCTGTGGCTTCTTTCCTACAGCCGTGCCAATATTCAGTACAACAGCACTCCCTTTCATGTGATATTGTTTCATTAAATAATAAAGGTTGGAAATCAAACGAGTTTAAACAAGCAGCTACACCAGCTCAAAAATCCTTTAAAGATAAAGGGAAAAAAAATGTTAGGAAGACTTGGTGTATTGTAATTTTAATATCTAATTCCATGCACAGTGAGGAGCACTGCTTACAAGTTCATAAAAAAAAAATAAAAAAAAATAAATAAAAAAAGAGTTTAAGAAAGCAGGGTTAATCACTGGAAACATAACGGTTGTTTTCTCAAATTTCTTGAATTTTAACATGACTAAAGTTTTGTTAAAGAAGAAAAAGTTATCCAGGGCTTCTCTAAGGATTCACTAGATAATTAATAATGCACAATAACTCACTTTCTAAAAATACATAATAAAAATCTATATAATATCTCTACCTCAAACTTTACTATATAACCTTTATTGACCCGTTCTTAGTTTTATAAGAGAGTAGCTTCATTCTTTTGACTAAAAGTAACGAGATGCTAAGAAAAGTAAGGACAGAGGTCAGGGGTGACGACTGTAGGTAAATAATTAGTAGTTCACTTTCCCAGCAAAATAGACGATTTCTGTCAGTTCTACAGTTTTAGGAGCTAAATTTCAAGTATCTGCAGTTTAGGTTTCGTTTGTTAAAGATCAAAACAAATGCTCAAATGTATAGATTTGGTAACTTAATGGTTGCATTTGATGTTCTGTTCAAAGGTGAATCTCATGTGCTTGTGAGTTGACCAAAATGTCTTTCAAAGAAAACAATTAAGATGCTGAAAAATCAGCAGAAATGTCACCTTTAAAAAAAAAAAAAAAAAAAACCCATCATACTAAACAATACACATGATGCTTTTTAGTAACTCCTTATTCAATCCTGTAAAAGAACCTACAAGAAAAATGTCATCTAAGCCAGTTTGAACTCAACATAAATAAGTAAATAAATAAATAAATCCATAATCAATCCTCTCCTTGTGTCTCTGATACGGCTTTACAGAGGTGATCTGTTCATCAGGATCTTTACTGCCGGGACCGGATATTTACTGCAGATTGTCCCTTATTCGTTCACCGTCTGTGAGAAGGATGTCACACTACACTGTGACAGACTGAAGCCGAGACCGCAACAAATCTGTCTATTCCTGGCCACAACACACAGCTCCGCAAACAGCTAATGAGAACATCGTGGGGATTATCAGAATAAACAGCGACATCTGAATATGGATGGAAATATGCAAATGCACACATGATGAAGACGAAAGGAAGATGAGAGAGAGAAACGAATCTGTTTTTGTGAAAATAAGAATCAAGTGACAAGAAAAGATGTAATCTGTAATCTTTCACACCGGATGAGTGAAACTAGATCAGTTTGAGCTACACATGCGCGCGCACACACACACAGAGATGGGGGGGGGGGGGGAGGTGGAATCTGAAGATTTAGAGGGCGAGGAAGTCAGGGAGATAGCGAGAGATTTGTGTGAGAGAAGCACTCAAGCTGAGAAACTAACGAAGCTGCATTGTCAAAGATTTTCTAAAATCCTGATCAAGGCCGGAGTTATTACAGAACACAATCCAGGCTAATTAATCGGCACAAAAGTGTTAACTTCAGCACAAAAATGAAGAATCAGTGAGGACATGGAGAACTGTTGGATATTGCTAACAGGCCACTTTCTCAAACTGATAAAACAGCTTTTCGTCTCTCTCTCTCTAATTTATTAGAATCCTCAGATGCACTTTAAATTAAAGACAAGCAAAATAACTCGTACAAACCTACTGCGCAATTAGTCATGCTGTGAGATTACGTTTCTAATCCACATCTTCTGGTGTTTGCAGTGCTTTCAAACCCACTGAGAATAACACTTTATATTTTGATGTAATAATCAATACCAATTTCTGTCTCCAAACAGACCTTATTCCAACGCTCCTTACTTGAGAAACGAAAAGTAGAAGAAAAAAAATTAATCGAGGGAAAAGATAATCAGAGAACACGGTGGATCGTTGTACTCACTGCAGAGACGGAGATGACTTCAAACCAGCGCAGGATCCCAGGGAGCTTGTAGGCTGTGACATATGTAGTCCTTTCGATCCACATATTCTATTAGACAGAGCGACATTGACAAAAATGAACACAACAGAAACAGAAGAAAAAGGTAATTGGTAAAAATTATAGAGTCAGAGAAATGGCTGGATAGGAGAGACGACTTAGAAAATGCAGTTATTGTTCTTAAACTCCTTCTGAACCTTCGGATGGCTGGACAAATCGGATTTATTTTTAAATTTGTTCAGTTTTTTCTTTTCCTAGATGAATGTTCAGTGATTTCGAAAGTGAACGAATGTAAAGCACCAGCAGATCAATTGTCTGTTACAAAAGGTCCACATGTGTCCACACAGTCTGCCCTTCAGAAGACATGAACATTTTCTTTTTTTTTTAATTTGCTTTTTCAATGTAATACATTTACGTCTTTTTTTTTTTTTGGAGGTGCTGTGGATTGTTTTAGCACTCATCTAAGATATGTTTCTTTCTTTTCTTTTTCCCCCCAGTTTTTCTCCCTAATTTAATCATGTCCAATTTCTCCCCATCACTAGGGGGCTCCCACATTAAGGCTACTACTACCACTCAGCCGGGAAGGCCGAAGACTATCACGTGACTATCACGAACATGCACCGCATGCATCTCTCTAGCCCTCCGGCTGCGAGAGGTTACAGCATCACCCGGGAATCGAACCAGCGATCTCTGAATGATAGGGCGAGCGCTTGACCACTGCGCCACTCGGATGTTTCAATGGGCTACACAGTCTGCGGTCACACTGATTGATCTATATATGATGCAGATGTGTGTTCAGTGAATAAGGAAATGCAGCCATCAATCATCATGGATGATTTTGAAGTGCATGAAACTCAGACACTCTTTATGTGCACTAACACGTTAACTAGTTAAAATCTGCATGTATGGATAATAATTGGAAATGGATGCTGTGCTGATTAAATGTGAGGGGTGTTCAAGTCAAACTGGGACTTCTGCTTAATGCAGAATAACAGAAAACAGTTATGAGAATAAAAGCTCTCTATTTCTCTGTATAATCCTCCACTACACCAATGCACTTATCCCAGCATTTCACTAGTGCTTGGATACCATCAAGGTAGAAAGTATTCACAGTACGCCGGAGCCATGATCGGACTGCCTGCTTCACGACTGAAACTGGCCTCTCAAGAACTCCTTTAAGAGCCCAAACTTGTGGGAATGGCTTGAAGCGAGGTCAGGACTATACAGGGGATGTGGCAATAACTGCCAGCTGAGTTCCTGTAATGTGCAAGTGGTGTTGGTGTACAGTTCCTACAGACAGATGCTCCTCTTGGATCAGGCATTCCACATGTCCGAGTGAACAAATCAGTGAGCTCCGAGTCACCCCGTTATTCACACACGTGTGGCCTTGCACCATTCACAAGTGAAAGAGTCTTCTGTAAATGCCAATCACTTTCATGCCGTCTTTCATCAAAAATCTCAACTCCCATTTTGACTTGAATGCCCCTCAAGAATACATTTATTTTAAAACACACATAAGCAATACATAACCCCTGTTAAAATAATAGCTAATGACTGTTGAGAGGTGGTTTGCTCATTGCAGAACACCTATTCTGTCATCAAACGACAATGACATTATTCTAAGCAAAATCATTCTATGCAAAAAATCTCCAACGACATCAGTATATTGAACATCCCATTCCGTTCCTCAAGCATATACCGAACCTGTACTTACAGCAAATTCGTTATCCGGGTCTTTCTCGCCTTTGCGGATGGGTCTGGAGTACTGAAACTTAATGACCTCATTGATGGTGTAAAAGCTGTAAGAGAGAGCAGGGCGACCGTTAGTGAGTCACTGATCTCTCTAGTGAGACAGCATGACACTGGGGCAGTTCTCGGATGAATGTGATAGGATTGCGTAGTAGTGTATAAGCTGTCATAGCGGCTACAGGAATTTCCTGTCTGCTGGAATAAGGAGCAGGACGAACGCTTGAGGCGATACGATGGATGGGCTTCATTTATTTATGAAAAGCTGGAAAAGACTGGAAGAAGGAAGATGGGCATGCAGTAACCAGAAGTATGACAGACACTCAAGACTTTAAAAAGAACTGACAACAACTTCTCACTCTGGATTTCTCTTATATACATACACACACCTCCACTGACAATGAGGTACAAAGAAACTGTTTTTTTTTCTCTCTTTTTTTTTTCTCCTCCTCACACTCTCTGCCTGAAAATAAACGCCATCTGGTCTCAGAGGCTTTTGAATTAGATTTTGTAATTACTGTGCAATATGAATAAAATATCAAACCGAAAAGTCAGCAGCATTTCAATGCCAGCTAGATCAAAGTACATCTGGGATATGTACAGGCTTTTCATTCATCTAGGAGAGTGTGTTTGACTAGAACAAGAAATATGTCACCCTGATGGAACGAATACAGAGACGGAAAGGCAAAGAGACAGATACAGAGATTTGAGAAAGAAAAAGGAGAAGAAGAAGAAGAAAAAAAAAACACTCTAAGGACTAAACTTTAAAAGAAATACAATTTCTCAGAGAGCTACTTCAATGCTAATAAAGTAGCACGACAGTAACACGAGATCCTCAAGCTTTTGATCATTTGGCTAGTAACTACTTCTTGTTCATGATTCCGTACGATCACTAGATATTTAAAAAGTTGAAGTGCTAAAGTAAAGTGAAGTTGAAAGAGTTCACGTGGTCAGCATGCCTGCGTCGAAGATTAGCGGAAGATTATCAGGGTGTTCAATTCACTATTCTGCGTTCCCAGAACAAGAACAAGCACTTTTCTTATTCTCTCTTGCTGTTGACGCCTCATGAAATACATTTGGTTAATAGAAAAGGGTTTTTGTTCCTGTTGCACTACTACCAAAGTGCCTCAAGATTGTGTTCTGGCTGCTGTGAACTGTTTTTACTAAGAATGTCAAGTGTGCTGTGAAGCTAATTGACGATCTCTATGGCACATGGAAATAGACACGAATATTCTTTATAGTACAGTGCATAACAGAAATGGTTTTATAACTCAAAGGGAGCGTTTTCACATTCCCAAATTTG
Organism: Clarias magur; assembly: GCA_013621035.1. NCBI lineage: Eukaryota > Metazoa > Chordata > Actinopteri > Siluriformes > Clariidae > Clarias > Clarias magur. The sequence goes on from QNUK01000008.1 coordinate 2,787,076, forward strand.
ATCCCAAATGGTATGATCTCGATAAAAAAAAAAAAAATGAAAGAGCGCATGATGGAGTGGAATACACCGTGCCAAGGTGTGAGAGACATTCTACAGTAGGCGAGGAAGAAACACTGTAGTAGATTTTAAGTTATTCAAAGGTATTGGTTTGTAGACTTTGTTTATGGTTACTTTCTTTTCATATTGGACTGTGGTCTAAATATATGCAGAATTCCTGTTTTCACTTTTATACTCTTTATTGATGCATGAATTAGGGAGCGGTGGTGGCTTAGCGTGTTAAGTCTCCAAGTTACTGATTGGAAGGTTGACGGTTCGAGTCCCAGCTCTGCCAGGTTGCGCCAAAGCACTTAACCCTGTCTTGCTCCTGGGTCGCTGCGTAATGGCTGACCCTGCGATTTGACCTCAGCCTGCTTAAACTAATTTCACTGTTCAGTAATGTATACGTGACGAATAAGAGCTGAACTTATGAAGACAATAGTAAGAGCCAAAATATCAGCCAAAGACTACGCTTTATTTGTTGATTCCACAAACACGATGCTTCCTCAGCAGAGATATTATTAGGACAAAGATTAAGTCCTGTTCAATTTCTACAGTCGCAATTAATTAATGCACATAATTTGCAATGCTTTTGAGCTCAATCACATTAGTTACTAATTAATTGGACGAACTAATGTAGTTATGATTTGTTCACCCTCGATCAGGTTTCTGTATCTGAAGCAACGTGAAGGATTACGATTTTTATGACAATGTAAAAAAATGAGAACTCATTTCATTTTATACAAGTTTCATTTTATACTGTGGCATAGTAAAAGAAGTTCTGTATTTCTGCTTGATAGCCAAGAATGCAGGGAAAGGAAGTAAAACATTGCATTGCATCAATGGTTAGAATCTCCCCAACTGACATGCTCGCGGTCAACGAGAATCATTGTGTTTTGATGGAATATTCAAACTGATGAACTGGGTTGTCAGAAATTGTGTCAAACAAAGAATTGTCGACTAATTGTGATCAAGTGGCTCCTTTTTCTTTTTAGTTAGACGGGATATTAATGACGAAGCATGCTTTAATGTGTGAACTTTAAGAATGCTGCTCTGTGAAGATGAACAATGAAGATGAGGATGATGATGCTACCTGACGATCTGCTCACACACGGGCTTGTTTTGGAATTTGGGAGGAAGCTCGAGCATTGGCTTCACTGTGAAACACTGAATATCTACACACAGAGTTAAGAAAAAGGTAACGCATGTTTACATTTGAGATACGAGATTTTAGCATCTTGGGCAAAGATTTAAAATAAAAGTCCTTAAGACACAATAAATACATTAAAAAAAAAAAAAATTAGTCAAATGTTATTTTTTTTATAGCTAAAATACCATTTAAATTGTTTAAGCATTACAGAAAACTCTAGAATAATGCATTGAATGATTAGGACTTAATGGACATTTTAATGTGTTTTTATTGCTTTTTATTTGATAAAAGTAATTTAAAGCAAATTAAATATATACGAGTATTTTGAACAAAAATATGACTTGATGTTGCATCTGCTTTGACCTTAATGAGCTTCATGGCTTAGTATATTAAAAAATAACAAGCGAGACAGAACCTTGTAATGTCATTAATCCGAATGTCAGTTAGATGTTTGGTTTTATCACAGAGATACAAAAAATATATCAAATAGCAACAATAAAAAAAGAATCCTAAATTCATACTGAAATCTCAATCTTTTTTTCTGTTTTACTTGAAACTTCCACATGTTCAGGTTTATTCTTTCAGTCAGGAGTTATATTCTATTTTACTAATATGTATTGCTGTTATACTGTATGTCCATTCAATCCTGTGTAGAAACCATGGCTCTTTCAGATAACTGCAAGAATGTTTAATGCTTCTTAGATTCCGGTAATGTCTCACAGGCAAACACGCTGCTGTAGGATTCGACACAGAACCTTTAAACATCATCTCAGTCGAAGCATCCTAATTGGATTTATAGCTTCTAAAACGCAGCTATAAAACAAAAGAACACGATTGTGTTGTCAGCACGATGGAAGGATACACTGGCCAGAGGAAAGGCGGAGCTCGTCGTTGGGGGCCGTAGTGGTCTTCATCTTCTCAGCGTTGGGGAACTGCGTGAGCAGCCTCGCCTCAAAATCCTCCCTCCGCTCGTACTCCTTCCCTCGGTAGATAAACATCTTATTCTGTAGAACACGAACACAAAACCTGATTAACATACACAACATAACTGCAGGACAGACCTCAACACTTTTGTAACCAATCAGATCAGCACATTTAACGACATCATTGTTACTCATGTGATCACTAAATAAGGTCTACAAATAAAATGCAGAGCTAAAAGCAATGCTTCTTGTGTGGAAGCGCTCATGCGGTGCTGCTCGGCACCTCAGCAGGGTGTTAGCAGGGTGAAGGTGAGCAGTTTAATAAATGACTATAAATTACACTAAACAAGCATTTTTTTTTTTACTTAAGAAATAATGAACAAATTAATATTACAGAAACTAGGTTTTAAAAGGTAAAATTATTCATTAGTACTTAAACACTTTATTGCTTAGATGTTGTTCAGAGCCATTTCATAGTATCTTTAGTTTACTCATACACATACCCAATGTGCATAAAATGTTTAACAATGAAGTTTACACAATAACCTCCAATCTTCTGGGAATTATTTTTTTTACTGGGTTAAAATATCTATGATAATTTTCTCATTTAGGAATATTTTGAGGCCGTCTGTGAGGTCAGGTGTTGGCGGGCGAGGAAGCTTGGGATACAGTCTTGTGCGGTTGAGATCGAGAACGCTACTTCAACTCCATTTTTTCATGCTCACTTTGTGCACGGGTATTATCATGCTGGAACAAGTCTGGGTTTTAGTTCTGGTTATGTTCAAAGATATTTCATACATTCCAACTTTGTGGTATCAGTTTGAGAAGGGACCACATATGAGTATAAGGGTCAGGTGTCCACAAACCTTTGGATTGCGAGTAACTCAGTTTATGAGTATTCCGCAAGACAAGCAATGATTTTTATTAAATTTTTACTTGAAAAATGAGCATGTCTTGGTTTACGAGTGCCGAGTTTTTTGACACCGACACACACACACACACACTCTCTCACCTTTACACCCCCCCCATCCCCGGCTTCACACAAACACACACACTTTGCTCTACACAGAAACTCTGCTCTGTCGCGATTCTTTTCAAAGGAAAGGTGCTGGTTCATGTTTTGTTTTTTTACTTTACAGCAGTGATTGCGTTAGTCTGCGCTCACGCGAGTGTCATTAGAGAGATTTCTTTATTTCCCGTTAAAACAGTGTTTCCATTGTGTCTGTGTTTGTTGTGAAACTTAAAAAGCGAGGTGGGGGGAGGGAGGAGGAGTTTTACTGTCTAAGACGAGGCGAGGGAAGGGGCTAATTCAACACACACACACAAATACACAGCGCCTGCGTGCACAAACAGAAACACTTATTTGTTGGGATTTATTTTAACTTTTTTTTTTAAAGGTAAAGTGCAGGTTAATTTGTTTTATTTTTACTTCATATATTGTATTAATTATTTTTCTGTATTTATTTTTTTGTGCTGTGGAATGAATTATTAGAGTTTTCATTATTTCTCATGGGAAGATTTGATTTGGTTTACGAGTGTTTTGGAATACAAGCCCACTTCCGGAAAAAATTATGCTCGTAATACAAGTATTTCCTACACTTTCCTGTATTTCCTACACTAGGACAGGGGTTGGGGCCACATGTGTCTCTAATCTCTCTGCTGCGGCTCCCTGTGGCTTTGGAAATAAATAATGAAAATTTAATTAAAATGTATATTATTTTATTTTGTTAGTCTTATGTATTTCTAAATTTGAAGATTATGGAGATCTTGTGTCATTAAAATAAAATGTGTAAATTTTTTGTTACTCAAAATATGTGCCATAACCACCGATTTGCAACACCGCTTGACGGCTGACTGCACTCTTCAGTACATGCGATAAAATGATGCCGGCACACAGAAGCAGACAGCATTTTTTTTCTGCAGGTGGATAACTTAAAGTTTGGGCTTTTATTTTATAAACTCAAGAAGGATTTAAATAGACATTGAGTATTTTATTTGAAAGTAATCTTCAACTCAGCGTCTTTTGTTCCGGAGTTCAAAATGTTTTTGTTGCAGAAATAAGATTCTGTTTTCTCTGTAGCAGTTCATCGATTTCATAAATGCGACACACTATAGTTTTTTTTTTTTTTTTTTCAAATAAATAGCATAAAGGTAAAAAAGATATATGCACTGTTAGCTTCATTTTAGATGTCAAAAGGATTTTGTGGCTCCCAGTGTTTTCTTTTCTGTGGGAAACAGCTCCAAAAGGTTGCCGACGCCTGTTCTAGGACAATGCTGGATTTTTTTCAAAACTATGAAATAACACATATGGCATTAGGTAATTAAGTAACAACAAGATTCAGTAGTTATTTTAAAACATGAAGATAAGCTGTTCTGGAATAATTTTTGCAAGAACAGTATTGTCAAGTGCATTTGCTTTCCAGGAAAGCAAGAACATGAAGTATTTCTGCTGCAGAGGAGAAGTTAATTTAGAGTCACCAGAAATCACCAATTAACAAACAGCTCCTCAGATTAGAGCCGTTATGAAGGATTTAGAGAGTATACTGTTCAAAGGAGATTATTGTGTATTTTGGATGCGATAAACACTGCAATGTGTACGGTTACTGTTAACTCAGGATTGATACACATGCATTTTGTGATGTAATTTATGCATATATTATATAACTGTCAACTAGCCTAGTCACAGAGCGACCAACATTTTTTGTGGGATGTTGTTGGGTTAGAGCGGACATACAGCACTGTAACCAGGTCAGCCAAATTGTTCAGGTTCAAACGCAACTGTTAACCATATCAATGCAAACACATTTTCCACACATTTACACTGCAAATTTGACCAATCCATAGTTCAAATGCACACCTATAGCATAAATCTATTCCAAACGTGTGGGGAAGCAGTTCAAGCTCTTTAGATCGATGTGCATTGATTCTAGACACTAGAAGTGCTTCTTTCTCTACACTATTATAATTTCAGAATGTGTTAAAGGTGTGATAGCTTGCACTTGGTGTGCAAGAGCTCAATAAAAAAAAGAAACAAAAGAGAGAGAGAGAGAGAGAGAGAGAGAGAGAGAGAGAGAGAGATGAGCTCTATACTCAAGACAGACGCCCGAGGACAGCTGTAGTGTAATTATTTAAATCCTAAAACTCAAATTGTGGTTGCCAGCACTTTCAGCAAAAATACGTTTTAAAATGCATCACAGTAATCTGCAATTCAAAGAGAGTGTGATGCTACTGCTGTCTCTTGGCAGCTCTCTCTGGAAGGCAAGGTCACTACAAGCTCAACAGCAACAGTGGCGTTTTAGGAAATTGGTTTCCTGAACGCGCTCCAAACTCCAAACATGCTCGTCTGGCGAGTTGGAACAGCCAATACAAAGAGTTGCTGGAATGCAAGCTACTCTGAACCCAAGTCACACACAGCAGACACACACACCAATATCCGACACGAGCCCGGCTGGCACGGTGGACACGAGAAGGACTCAAATTATCTCAACAAGCACCTGATCAACACAAACACTGGACAAAATGGAAGCTGCAGTCTGGGAACTAGTCATGCCTTATGGAAGAGGAATGATTTATAAGATGGTTCCAAGACCATTAGCATGAATTATACATCAGTTATGGCATTTTTACAAACTTCTTTAATATGAATGCTAAATAGATATGGATGCACCCTCAAAAAAGGCAAAATATAATCCATGTGAAGTGTACGAGAAGTTAAAAGTACCATATACCAGTGTACTATATACTATTTGTCTATCTGGATGATTTTCTGTTGATATATACAGTGTACACATGCATACATACTATTTTATATATTGATAGTGTAATGTAATAAAATTATACAGTGGAACCTTGCTCGTATATAAAAACACACTCATAAACCAAATTGTATTTTCCCATAAGAAATAATGGAAACTCAAATTATTTGTTCCACAGCCCAAAAAAATTAAAAACATAATAATGAATATAAAATATGAAGTAAAAATAAAACAAATTAACCTGCACTTAAAAAAAAATAAAATAAAATAAAAATTATTTAAAAAATAAATCCCGACGGATAAGGTTTCCATCCGTGCATGGATGTCGATTATACCAGTAAGGGACGAGCACTAAGACCCAGAAGGAGATGATTACCCACAATTCCCCAGCGCAAGAGAGAGAAAAAACGTTGGCTCACACGACGCTCTGTGTCAAAACAAGAAGCGCATGCGTGATACATGATACTCGGTACTTGTAAACCAAGACTTGCTCATTTTCCAAGTCAAAATTTATTCAAAATCTTTGCTTGTCACACTCACAAACCACGGTTCCACTGAATGCAAAATGCATTCTGCTTGACCAGTGTGAAGATATATGTTATGAAAATACTTAAGACTATTAAGTATTTTTACTATTATTACTTACAAATAAATAAAAAAACGAACTCTTCTACCTTAACTGCAGTTGCCAGAGACCTGAAAGTTAGCCTGCAGTGCTTAGCTGTGATGATGCACGCATAATAAATTAGCAACAAGATCAATCTGGTATAAACTGTTTGTGCAATATAATTTTTCATGCGAATTTCCTTTACTTACAATTACCGGCTTTTGTGTTTTAAAATGATTACTAGATGCCTTGAGACTTTCTCGTTAAGGTTTCTCATGTAAACTAGAACATTGCTACTATATACAGCCTTAATAATGCACAACCATCATCTGGAGGCACATCAATAAAGACGCCGATGAATTTTCCTGTGACGCGAATTTTACATCATGTCCAGATGTAAAGGAAGCAGCTGATCTGAAGGAGTTGTGACAGGCTGAAAACGTACAATTAGCTTCCACCCTTTAGACGCAGCTTTCAGGATCCATCAAACGCACTGCGGCTCTCCTTCAGACAGCCATATGTTCCCTCGCTCAGTGTGTGCATCAGGACAAAATTGAGGTGTAAGCAAGCAGTGAAAAAGCTCGCTCAGCTTCTACGAACCACCTGAACTCTCAAATACGTCAGTCCTCCAATTAGGCGAGTGCACTGCGGAGATGAAAAATGTCTGAGGTGAGTTACAAATCTGCTTGGTGTGAGAAGATGGCAACCGGCAGCACGTCTCTTCTACATGCGCATGTTCGAGCCGGCAGCTATTCAGGTCACGGTGGAGTTAGATGCTACGCCTCTCAGGGCTCCATGTGCATACCAAAGAGCCCCTTTGAGGGAGGAAATTGCAAGCGCAACACGTTTTTCTATTTTCCCGCTGCAGGGGAGGTCTTTCACAGAGACACACAGCAACACAGACACTTCTTCTCCCAGCCTGGCTCAGTGTGCAATGCTAAAACATGAGCAGTAGCAAATTACCGCCACGGGAACGCTACAACGAGTGGCAAATTCTGTCTTTCAATTTGGCACAGAGGATATGCTTTGGAAACACAATCTCTGTATGTGGAATTAGTCTGCTATTTTGCTTTTTACCTGAGCATAGCGCCAGTTCTGCAATGTAATGGATTAGACACAGACAGACGATACAGATTTGCTGTTTTGGTTCATTTTTTCGATGTGGTTTCAGAAGTCAGTTTACAGTTTTGTCTACTTGTGAAGACTTACTCATAACAGACAAAACATTCGTCTAAACATTAACTCACAAAGGTCATACTGCGTCTAAATACGAGCGCTAAAGGCTTCTGGATGACAATTGACTTTTCTTAGCTTCCATTATTCTAACAAATTCATAGAACTGATAAAGATAAGAGCAGAATATAACCATCAGCACATAACCAAGATAATAAAAGCCATTTTTAAATCATGTCAAGAAGCTCCAGTCTGTGAGGAATCTTAATGAGAGCACGCAACCTCATAAATTAAAGGGCAGAGGAATAAGAGGTAAAGCTGCACACGGTACATATGCTTTCTTTACATACGGTTTTTAGGAGTCTTGAGCTCTTCTAGGTAATGCAGCGCTTACACTCACAAAGGAACAGAGCATGTGCGGAAATTTAATGTGAGGTTTAAGTAAATAAGGACGAGAATGGGTAGAAAATGTTAGGCGTCTTGCAGCAACACTTTATAAAATTGCTCTTAAATTTTGTCTTATTTATTTATTTTTTTTAGAGAAAGAATAACAAGTAAATCTGCTGTTACACAGGTGAACTGTGATGAAATTTTATATTGAAAGCGCATACAAGAACATAATAAGGGCAGGTGCATGTTATGTAAGGTGCAAATCAGGCACAATCACTGGAGAAATGGCACCAAAGGAAGGTAGTAAGAAGAAGAAACCACAGCAATGGTGAAATCAAAGTTCATTGTAATCAATGTGTGATCTTCCACAGTGTGAGCATTTGCAATATAGGTAAATTAAAAGCACAAAAGAGACTTGTTGGCGACATGATGATACCTACTCCCAGCCACTCATGCAGTAGATGACTTCATAAGTAGACAAATGAAGTCCTGTTGCCTAAAATCAATTTAGTTCGGAGAAAACAAAGTGGCTTTATTGGAGCTATTGATTACCTCTAATAATTAAGCATGCCAGTCAGCAAGGGAGTGGCAGCAACCCCAAAGTGTGACCATCAGCACTGGTTTAAAAAGCTTTCTCATCACATTCATCGGTTTCAACTGAGCCACACTGCCAAGAAACAGACGCTCAACAAGGTGAGTAATAACAAGGAATGATGCTTTTTTATATAAATGAATACTGTTGACACAGCTGGCCAGTTCTGCCATATTCTAAAAAAAAATGACTGAAAAAAGACCATTTCTGTCCTCACAAATCAGTTCTCATTTACATGATAATGAAATGGAATTTTCCATATATTCCCCGATTTTACACTGATTATTCCCATGTTCTCGCCATGGCAAGCCTGGGCAAAGTCGGTTATTACGATCTCATTTCTCCATTAAGGAAGTACAGAAGAGTGCCTGAGCACCCAGCTGCTAGGACTCAATCTCAGGCGAGTGGAAAATATCCTCATATCGCATGACAGCCAGGGTGCGGAACACGTGAGAATGGCAATTCTCACACTAAGTGCTTGAAAGACAGAGAAAAAGGGGAGGGGGGGGTGTATAAGGTACTCCATGAAATCTCTCCATAGAGAGGATATAAAACTCAGAGACTCTGCCATCATGCCCTGAGCTGACCAGGGACATAGCAGGGCAGATGGAGCAAGGCTAATTGATTTGCAGTGTACCGGACAGTTTAAAGCTCCATATGTTACAGTCAAGAGAAAGGAAAACGTGTGCCAACAGGCTGAACTGGACGAGCGAATTGCTTTTAGTGTATATCTACATCCAGGTCTTTCTGAAAGCTGATAAGTAAAAAAAAAAAAAAAATCTATGCTGTATGAACTGCTATACTGATAAGATTGAATGAGTTTTTGGCAATTATATCAAGTAAAAGGATCTATTTAAAACAAATAATTGCTGTTTAATTATCACTTCGCCTTTGATGCATGTTTAATGGCTCAACGCAATGTGAGAAGCCTAGACTTGGCTAGACATCATTAATGACTAATCGCTGCAGAGCATATTTGTCTTAATGGATGAATGAATAAATGAATGAAGATATTTCTGGGTTTCAGTCATGGGATCTATATTTATGAGTCATCCTGGTGTTTTTAGCAGAGATGAACAGATATCTGGGTCTTCCTGACAGATTTACTCTGGAGCTTATCTCCAGCCCTGGATAACATGTTCATGATAATGATGTCATGTCAGAGTCATGCTGCAGTTAAATCGTACAGATTTACATCAACGTCAACCTGTAGAACTAACAACATTTGAGTGAGAGGCAAAATGTTAATATGGTTCAATACTGAGAGCAGTTCTTAAGATAAAATTTTGTATTGTGAAACGCATTTTCCCATATGAAATAATGTAAATGCAGATAGTCCATTCGCATCCAGCCAAAACAATATTACCAATATTATCCATTTCCAACACAATCAATCAAAACATTTAGAAAAGACATGTAAATGGAGTAAAATATGAAATAAATAGACGCTCACAATGCTCTCAATCTTAATGAAACAAAGTGGCTAGTTTTTCCCCCTTTTTTGCTGACATGCTTTATAACATTCTTGGGACCCATTGTGTTATGTCTTGATTAAATCTTGCACAAAATGCAAAAAAAATAAAAAACAGGCAAAAAATATGCAAATTTGTCTACCTTTCTTTCCACTGATGCAAACAAGTTCTGAATGTCTCCCGGACATTAGCGCACCTTAGCCAGCGTTCAGTTCGCTTGTATGCCAAGCAGAGGTTGCGTTAACCGAATATTTTCCATCACTGGAAAAATTTTTTTTTTTAGCTGTGACGGATCCATCGTTTTGGTAGATTATGCTGGGACGATCTATTGTAATTTGTAACTGCAATACCCATGCCTGTCCAGTTGATGGCGACTGCGCTTATTAATTAACAATCATCTTGTATCGTCTCGTCTTTGTCACCGCCGCAAAAATATCACAGCAACTGAGTGTGAGAACTTTTTTCCAACGGCCAAATAGTTGTTATTGTTCATAACGGTGGAAAAAGAGAAAGTGATGCACTGAACGACAAAATTAATCAGTCACCAATAGCTATTATGGTGCAACTAGTGATGGAAGTTTTAATAATTTTCGTGACAAAATTAACAAATCATTATTTTTTTTTTAGTCATTTAGTTAATTTCATTCCTTTGATCAGAAATTAAATCAATTTTGGCTATAGTTCCAGTGATGAAAATATTATAATGCAGCTAAGGACATATTATGATAAACAGAATGAGCATCTCACCATCTTATCTTCGTCGTTCGTTCTTTTCAATCTATTGCACTGCAGAGTGTCTTTAGGAGTCACGATGCAAAGGAACGAACGACTCGGGATTAGAAGACTCGTTGAGAACCGTTCAATTCTGTTTCCAGTGTACTGCACTGCATAGCATCTATGGGAGTCACGTGACAAAAGACCGAACGATTCGGACCAAAAGACTGAAAGGTAACTCCTCATTTCTGTTTCCTGTACATAACCGACGGAGGTTTTGCAGTGCTTTGCGCATGCGAATCGTTGAACGACCCATCACTAGGGGCAACCAAGCTGTAGCAAGGAGGCCAGGAGAGAGTACTGGGTTCAGTGGGAGTGAGAGTTTACTTGGCAGAGGAGGAAGACGGCAAAATGTTCTGCGACATCCGTAGAAAGGCAAACATGAGTAACGGGGATTTGTCCGGGGGGTGCAGAACATCGATTGCAATATTTTGTTAGGTTAGTTAAGTTAATTCATGTAAGTTGCGTTGTTTATATCTGCAGTTCTGGAACTGTCGTGTTTTCATTGCCCCCACTGTCAGTGCGGAAAAAAACAAACATGAAATTGTTAATATACAATTCAAACAGTTTTTGTTTGTTTGGTCTGTTCATAAATAATTTAGGTGATCTGCTCATCCTGTAAGTTCATGATTAAAATGCAAATAAAAAACATGAAAATTAAAATGACGTGAATAATAGATTCTGACGGAATTTTTACGACCCTGTCCGTCAAAAACGCCCTGGAACGCCCATTTGGTGACATGCATTTTCCCAGCCAATCCAAATGCAAAGCCCAGAACCAGCTGGAAACAATTATAGATTTATAGTAGGATATAGACCTGGGCTTTATTTTCACAAAAAGAGCTCAGAATTGTCCCTTGCTGAGAAAGCAATGAAAGAAAATGTTAATTAATTAACTTCTGCTCTCTCTCACACACACACACACACACACATATATATATATATATATATATATATATATATATATATATATATATATATATTACTCTATACAAATCACTTTTTAAGCACTGTTAATTTCTTAACATGTCATCTGAGCATCTTCTGTTAATGGAAAATTGAATGTTTGCAAAAGAACTCCCAATCTTGTCGGTTAAAATTACTTTTTTTTTTTTTTTCCCTCTCTCATCATTTGTCCTCAGGGTGCAAATGTTTGTGCAGAAAAGTAATCATGAATAAATTACCTAAAAAACAGTAAATAATATTTGATTAATACTCTGCTGCAACAAATCCCAGTGTAGATAAGGTAGGTAATAGGGTCACAAAAACAAACAGCACAAATGTTTTATAGTTAAAGGGGACCAATTATGCAAAATTCATTTTCAGATCATTCTGGACAGTCACATGGGGTTCTCTACTGTGTGCACATAAAAAAATATATATATATGAGAAAAACATCCCCTTTTTTCTCCCCTTTAAACAAATTTGCTTGCTGACTGCACGGTGGCTTAGCGGTTAGCGCTGTCGCCTTGCACCTCCAGGGTCCGAGTTCAATTCCCGGCCATGTTGGATTCCCGCTCTGTGTGCATGGAGTTTGCATGTTTTTCCAGTGCTTAATGAGTTTCCTCTGGGTATTCTAATGCAGATTAGTCTAAGTGGCTTCCCAAATTACCCATAGTGTGTGTGTGTGTGTGTGTGTGCGTGTGTGTATATATATATGTGTATGTATATGTGTCCTGGCGATGGATTGGCACCCTGTCCAGTGTGTACTCTGCCTCGTGCCCTAAGTCTCCTGAGAGTCTCCGACCCCGTATACAGGAATACAGCGATATAGACGATGAGCGAGTGAATGAGTTTTTCTTTCTTCTGTCATTTAAAAAATATAACTCTTCAGATTCCTATTTCTCTCTCACACACACACATTTTAAACAAAATGGTTTTAGAAAACTACAACATGGTGACCCCTGAGCAAAGTTGAGGCCAGAGATTTTTTTTTGTTGTTGCCAGGAATGTGTGTGTGTGACATCAGAGAAAAGAGGGCTCTGAAGAGCTGGATGACAAAAACAAGAAAAACAATATTAAAAAAAAACGAAAAAAAAAAAGGAGGTGATGTGTTTCTCACAGAGTAGAGAACCCCATGTGACTGTCCAGAATGATCTGAAAATGAATTTTGCATAATTGGTCCCCTTTAACTATAAAACATTTGTGCTGTTTGTTTTTGTGACCCTATTACCAACCTTATCTACACTGAGATTTGTTGCAGCAAAGTATTAATCAATAATTTTTTTTTTTTTTACCGCTTTTAGGTAAATTTATTCCTGATTACTTTTCTGCACAAACATTTGCACCCCTGAGGACAAAATGATGAAAAAGAAGAAAAAGAAAAAAAAAGTAATTTTAACTGACAAGACTGGGCGGTCTGTTGCACACATTCAATCTTCACTTAACAGAAGAGATCAACATGCTCAGATGTTAAGAAATTTACAGGGCTTATAAAAAGTGTTTTGATTCACAACATTTAGAGAATATACAGTATGTCTCTCTGGAAGCATTCAATAGAAACTTGTGTGTGTGTGTTTTTTTTAATGAAAACCCAGTCTGACTTAAAGTCTCGCAGTGAACTGTAAAAGTAACTCACCCTGAGGAAAGAAGGGAATCCCAGACCATAATAACCCACGGCGAAGTAGTCTGGTTTTGGCCTGATCACCTTCACTATGTTCTCATAGAACTGTGCCTGCTTCCTCTGAGACAGAGAGAGAGAGAGAGAGAGAGAGAGAGAGAGGGGGGGGGGGGGGAGGAGGGTATAAGTGTAAATTACATATTTTCCATATTCATTCTTCACTTACACGTTTAATATGCATGCTACATAGCGGTGAAATTCACACAGACAGAACGTATAGACGCACCAGTAAAGCGCTGAGCTGCTCGAAGTCAAACATCTCGTTTTCGTACTGCTCGGCAAGCTGCTTTCCCAGCATGATGGCCTCCTCCCACATCTGTACAACACGACACACAGACGCACAAAACCACACATGATGATGATGACGATGGTTTTCCGATTTTTTTATTTTACTCTCTCAAAAAAATAAATAAATAAAAAATAATGATAATAATAATAAGAAGAAGAAGATGTAGAGCGCAAGAAAGAAATACATTGAGAAAATTGTACAAAAAATACAGAAATTTATATACATTAAGTCTCATACATATGAACGAGTTCTTAAGCCCAATTTGTTCGTAAGTCCAACAAACATTTTCTAGCTTTTAGGATACTACCACGATTAGCTGTACACAGTATATTACAGTACAGTGTTCTTTAGAATCGTGCCGATGGATGAACAAGCGATGTCTGCCATCTTTTCAACCCGCTCCATTCTTTCAATTATTTAAAACTGCATTTTATTATTTTATTTATTATTACTTGGCTCTTCTTAGCAATACTTGCAGAGGATGCACACAGCATGCACCTGACAATATACACTGTTCATGTGATCTTCTATAATTTCTATAACTTCTATAATTGACCATGCATGGACGCGTGTTCGTATCTTCGAAAGTTCCTAACTCGAATGTTCGTTCGTACTGTGCATAACTGCTAATAATGTACATCTTTAGGGAATGTTAAAATTATATAGGAGGTGCTTGGGTCAAAAATGAATGGTGTACTGAAGCAGCACTAATACTGTATGTAATATTATGCACTTAACACACAATATTCAAAACAACTGTCTTAAATTGGAAAAAAAAAAAGAAGAAAAAAAAAACAGATAATAAACTGAAAAGATGGGGAAAAAAAAATCAATTCAGTTTTTCAAAATCAATTCCTTCTCTGCAATTCATGCATCACCAAAATGGATTTTTTAAAACTTTTAATTTACAAGTTTTTGCATTTGAGGTTGTAAAATGGGGAAAAAAAAAAAAAAAATCAGAATCTTAATATTTCAGAATATTTAAAAAATCATGATAGAGTTGTGATTCAAATCGGATTGGCACTTGGGTATCGTGATAATATCGTATCGCATGATCTCTCGTGTCCTATCCATAATAAACTGTGTATTATTAATGGCCTAAAACAGCATTAACATCTAAAGAGCTAAGCAAAATATAGAACGTTACAAATTTTACAACGTACATCTTAAAATAAAAAGCCTCTTGATTCGACTTTAGTCTTCTGTAATACTGTACGCACATACACGTCTACATGCACGTACAGTATATTCGAAGCCGTTGTGCTGTTTTGGTGCTTGAGAGCTTTTCTTTAATCAACCTGATGACGTATGAGCTTTCAGATTGGGGTTGACGGATTATCACTATTACAGTTGCTCCTAATGATGTGAGAGCAGTCAAATACTTAATACAGAGACTGTGAGGGCGGGCGAGAGACTCTGTTGACGATGGATGTTGGTGCTTGGTCCCTCAGCTTCCACTCTCCCTTAATATCTATTCATCTCTCTGGCCATCCGGCGACGTTCCAACAGGAGGAGCTACATTTAAAATAGCTTTGCTGGAAAAGGGTGCACTCAGTTCCTGACAGTGTGTGAAGCCGAGCTCGCCAGGGTGTCGAACCCTTACTCGAGGACAAGCTGCTCTTCAACATTTCTCGCCCCCGCAAGCCCCCACCTACACACACAGGCCTGTAAGAGGTCTCAGTAGGGAATTCTAATTATGGGACTGGCAACGGCAGGGAAATACTCTGCTACCACACACACACACAATTTGTGTCCCCAAGCCACATAATGAGCTCCAGAATAGGGGGAAGAGCTACTGCGATTCTGTGACCGCACCGATAAACGAAGATCTCTCCGTGTCTCCTGACATGCCTCCAACTCCCTGAACAATATTCAGAGCTCCGACGTGAAACAAAAACCTAATGGAGAGCGAACAAATTGGGCCAGGCACAAGCACCGAGGTCCACTCCTCTGGTTTTAATATCCACTGCAACTCCTCCAGGATTACGCTCTCTACTCACCTCAAAAAATGAATACATCACTTTAAATGCTTTCTGCTGCCCTTGGAGCGAGGATGCATGTGTGTGGAGAGTGTATGTGGTTTCCAGAATACTCAGAGCAGCAGGAAAAAGTGGTTGCGTCGACAATTCACTGTTTACTATATAAAGTTTATTAGGTAACGCTGCTGTTCCTGACGCACCTGATACGGCATCACCATGTTGCCGTCACTGCTGCATTGAGAAATGCTGACCACTCAGATGATATCTGCACGGAGACGGTTTTATTGATGGATGGGGTAGGCGAGACTGTCTCACTTGACACATAACAGAATGCTATCTTGTTCGATCTTGCGTAAGACACGAAAAGATCCCCGTTAATTACCCACAGGTGCACGCTCATCCACGGAGTCGTGCAGTTAGTTCTCTGGACCTCTTCCACCCTTTGCTCACAAACATCGCTTGACCGTGCGTCCTCCATCCCAGGCTTTAATTAAATACCTACAAAGTGCACCAATAGCTGACAGAATGGACACTCAGGGTAAGTGGATCTTGGGAGAATTGAAATGATGCAGGGCTGGTGTGTTAGGGTGCTTGCATATTTGCAGGATTGAGTCAAGTTGAACCCCCTCTGTGCAGGCTGTAAGGATGTGAGATGTGAGAAAACACTGCAGCCCCAGTCAGGTGTGAATCAAAACAATTAGTCCGAGAGTGTCTGAGCAGGCTGGTCTCGGTACGCCTCTGAGTGAATCCTACTGCGATTCGATTGCATTGAGTAAGCATGAACAATGCTTTGTGTTTGATCTGAATAGATGAACTGAGTTGTGATGAGCAAAAATAAGTGTAAATGTGATGTGTTTTGTAAATAAAATAAAAAAAAAGAAGAGAAAATAACTGCATAATGATGATGTTTTCTTGCAAAGGCTGACCAGGGAATAAAGGAGTTACATAAGCATGGTTTTGCACTTCTTCTTTTTTTTTTTTTTTGAATACACAACTCTTGCTTCACGTCTGAAACGCTGGACTCCCAGGAACTCCTTTAATGGCTTGGAGTGAGTGGTGTGGACTATATGGGGAATGTGGCAATAACTCCCAGCCGATTTCCTATAAATGTTTGTTTTCCGTAAGTTGGCGACAAGTCGATTTGCAGTGCTCCGTGTCACATGGGCAGGGGTCGTCATTCACAGACGTACTGCCTTCTTTAAAACGTTTGCACCACTTAAATGTTGCACTGCGAATAAGAGTCTCATCACCATACCGCGCTTCTTCACAGGTCCCGGTTTGACTTGAGCATCCCGTCGTAAACTAAATTTCAGTTTTAAAGCTTCACCTTTGAATCCTGCTTATTAACTGTTTATTACCTTTCCCTTGTCGAAGTAGTTGATGATCTCCTGGTAGAGCTGGTCCTTGAGCTGGCCTTGGGTGCTTGCCTGGTATCCATCTCTCTGAGTCAGGTGAGCTGCACAGGCTTCGTCTGACCACTGAGGAAACATCACACAACACCTTAAAACACTTCCCCGTATTTCAGTCATATATGTTACATTTGGAATCTCTTAGTAACACACCACTAGGACTAGATGCTGCTGATTTGATTGCTACACAATCGCAACGAGGCCTTATCACATACTGATTTAGACAGAATCTTATAGTATTACCTGAGATTACAACTGCTTTAATAAACAACCCAGAAAAATAGGAAGAAAGATCAATATTAACACCCACACTGTTTTTATGCTGACGCTAAAGTATCTCACTGACGCACCTAGACTTGCGCGCACACAGACACACGCAGACAGACAGACAGACACGCACGCAGACAGACAGACACATACACAGAATAACGAGCATCCTGCACAGACACATCCAGGTCCAGTCAGCTGACCAGCAGGTGAAGACAGCCATTTGCTGGTGTGTGTGTACATGCTGGTTTGTGCTCAGGGCCTTGTCAGAACTGATTCACTGCAGTGTAAATGTAATTGATATTTCATGTAACACAACACAGGGTAAACTTCCCCAGGAAAGAAACATCTCTGGCAAACAAGAGGCTCATGGGAAACAGCCAGCTGTGCAACATGCCAAGCTACAGGCAAATTTGTGTTCCAAACGTCTCTGCATGCAGAACAGGACATGTTAATCACTTAAGTGTATAAAATACTGCACGCTTTCAAACGCAAAAGGGGAAACCTGCTTGTGCTGTGAGCTCAGAACCAGCGATGTAGTCTGAGTGCAACATTTATGGATTTAAAAAACAAAACAAAAAAAAAACATGTTATTGCTTGAAATTTGTAAAATGTCTCATCCTACTTCTGGTTGCCATGTCGACATATCTCTTTATATAAACGCATTGACTTTTAGAAAAATTAACTTTAACAGTGATCTCATATTACTTATGAGCAGGTAATTTTAAGCACTCTTTTTTTTAGCTTTGAACCTGAAAAGAGGGTTTTTACCAAGCATCTGAAATTATGACGACTATTTTTTTTTACTTTATAAAAGTGTTATTTCCCATATATATACATACATACATATAGTCATATAAGCATGGTCTGAAGCTAAAAATGTATCTTCTGCATTTACTTTAGGCATAAGTTTTTATATGTACACCCACACCCACACACACACCCATCTGAATTTATGAGATGGCATCAAGAGGCTGCAAGCATTCTCCACAAGCATTCTGCTATCTACGTGGTCAATTTATCAAGACAAGAGCGAAAAAGTACTCTGTGACAGCATCTGCTAAAATGTGTGCAGCCCACAAGGCATAATTCGGCATGCCTGTCGGGGATCAAGACAAACCCTGGCACCTACAGATATACTGGGCCTCGAACGCCACTACCAAGGAGCATATAATGAAAACACAATGCGAAACTGTATTTATGGGCTTCTACATGATGACAACGTACACAATACACGTCTGGGGGGGGGGGGGGGGGGCGCGTGGGACAGGGGATGAGGGGAATTGGGGACCCACTTCGGAATGTTTTTGTATAAGTTTAGTATAAATACATAAAAATCTCGATTCATGTGATATTTTATTCACACCTAAATTCACACCATTTGTTTAACATGTTCATTATCCAGGTCACAAAAGCAAAGTTTAAACGGAATAATAGCCATTTTCTATATTTTTACATCATAAGCAATTACTATCCAGTAATTACTATTATATCCAGGAGCTAAATGTGTGTTACACAGCATTATTAATTCATTCTAACTGTGCATGTTTGATTTTTTTTTTTCAACCATACATTTAAACCTTTGCACATTTCTTAGGTTCCTACTTTTCTTTACTGCAAAGAAGAAGAAGAAAAAAAGCTAAGACCTTCTTTAACATCTTCTATACTCTTGGTTTATTCCTATAATGCTGCTGTCATCTATTATATTACCGAACCACATTTACTTTTTTTTAAATATACTTTTCACACTAAATACTTTCAATCTGGATTTCTAGTGTAAATTTCACCTTTTGCATAATTCTACAGTACGTCTCAGTGTAAAATTAAATTCATAGGATAACTATTTCCAATATCCATTTTTATCCTTAGGTTACAGTCATATATAAGCATTTCATTGCATGTCTTGCTATGTATGGTTTTGTACTGTGTAAGACGATGAAAATTTTTATTTGATAATAAAACATTACTGTGAAGAACTTAAAAAATATATAAAATTGTGATTCTCCAACATGAACGGAGTTGCTATTATTTGCTTTATATTTTTAGCACTACTGCCAACGATCTCTCTGAATGCATAGAAATAAAATTTGTAAAATTAAATAAAAAATGTTAATTTCTCATGTACAGTACATACTCAAACTCAATCTCTTCATATGCACCTTATTTATGTCTGTATGTCTTTATGTAGTTTTCTAAAGCAAGGCTGGATGTGTTTTTTTTTTTACTGGAATGACTTGTAGGGTGTTTGAATAAGTAAACAAAAGGGGCTGTTCCATTGTGGGAATAAATCACGCCGTTAAGTGAGTGTTATTACAACCGCCCCCTGAACAGAGCTCCAAATACTGCTCACTGCAAATGCATAATGACACAGCTGCAGGGAGCATTTCAGAATTAGAAGATGGGGGAAAAAAATATCAACAGTAATCCTTTCAAGCGCTCTTAGCTATGCAAGGAAAGTGGAGCACCATCACAGCTAAAAGGATGTGTGTGTGTGTGTGTGTGTTATTTCAGGTCAAAAAGATAGGTGTAGAAAAAATACTTAGCAGGATTTTATTTGTAATGGAAATAGTTGCTGGGGATACAAATTCCAATTATAATGTTATAATGCATAATCTTCACTATTTAATTGTATAATTTGTTGCATGCAGTTTAATGATGCAGCATCACATTTAAGAAATATAATATCATTTACAGTAATAATAAAAATGATTAAAATGACTATTAATGGTATTGCTCCGGCACACAATGAAGCTGGATTACGCTGTATAAGGAAGACCTTCTCACGTACACAGGATGCTGATTGTTACAGGTTTGAATTTGGAGTTACAGTATATAGTGCTGTGTAACAAAATCGGAATCCACTTGCGATTTCTTCATACTTTGCTTCTAAAGCATGTTTTAATATTTCTCCAGGCTTCCTGAAGGATTTGTTGGCTCCCATTTTTTTTTCTCATTTTAGCATGAAAATCATACATAAGGCATGACCCAGTGAGAAACAGGTGACGGACGATGAGGCCGGTGGTTAGTACACTGCTGATGCTGAGTGCTTGTGGGTGGAACAGACGAGAGGGGAGATGAGGTTGCTGCTGAGGCTGTTACATAAACAACCAATTCTCAAACATCTTTAGCCACTTTGCAGCCTGTCGCAGTAAAACATTTGTTCTCATTTCTTTAATTCAATCTACATCATTTATTTCCTTTGGTATGAAGACGTGAGGGGTGGCTTGTGACTTCCGCACAGTACTGTTTATTAAATATTGTGGCTCTTGAGAACAGAAAATCGTTCCGCTAATTGTGAGGAGAGAGTAGAATTAGCCATGCTCTCGGAGTGGAAGTAAAGGCATATTCTCTTTTTCCCCTGAAACAATCACAGTAACATTAGCCAATCAGGAGCATCTGTGATACTATACAAGGGTGAGTCAAAAATCATCAGCACTCTGGTTGTACAATTTGTTTGAATGAACTTAAAAAAAAAAAAAAAAACCCATACATCATTTTTTACAGAAGCTCCTTGCTTTTCAAAACACTTGGTCCATCTGCCAGTACAGTGAAAGTGCGATGGAGCGAGATCAGGACTATAGGGAGGATGCTTTAACACCTTAAAACAACATTTTTTGTGGGCATTTTCATGCAAGATCCCTTGGAGAGCAGTCCTCCATGTTTAATCTGAAGTTTTGGCTTTAGCTCTTCAATAATCATCTCACTGTAATGAGCACTACTGATTGTTGAACCTTTTTCCAGATAATAGCACAGCAGTGACTGTAGAGACAGTAGACTTATAGGGAAAGTGCTGATAAAACAGTGCGGTTTTGATATAAAACCTCTTCCCTGTGATGCAGATTTTGTAGCAGCCTGAAACGATGCGGCCGACTGACTTGACATGTTTCGGAGAAAGTGTTAGGGGTGTGATGGCGAGGAAATGGCTGGTGAGTGGAATGAAATTGGCAAATTTAAAAAAAAAAAAAAAAAAAAGGGAATAGTCAGTTCCAGAATTATAAAGAAAAAAAGATGGCTAACAGCTCTTCAAGCAGCAGTGTAATGTCATATCCGGTCCGGTCCTGCACATACTGTAGCTTACATGCTAAATCAACATCGCTAACTCTTTTTCCACTCCCCTTATTTCATATACTGATATTCTTACAGATAAACATCAACAGCACATCTTGCACATTGCAGTACTGCTAATGATGTCAAAAACACCATCACAATCATTGTAATTTTGTAAATACAAAGGTTAATATTCACTAAATGTAATGCTTTGTTGCACAAAAACACACACACGTATTTGTACCTTGAGCAGCTTGGCATGCAGCAAAAGAGTATACGCAGCTTCAGTGTAGTTATCACACTCCTTATGCAGGTCACATAATTTATACAGGTACCTGAAAAACACACACACACACACACACACACACACACACACACACACACACACACACACACACACACACACACACACACACAGAGAGAGAGAGATTAATAAGGCACCTTCTGCTTCTACTATTAAACTAAACTTAATCCAAATTTTATCCAGAGACAGTATTCCTCCCTGTATCGTACAGCAAACCTCAAACAGGAAATGAGAAAGGCGCATACCTGATGTACATCTCCTCCCTCTCAATCTCCTTGTAGAAATTCTGCATGAAAAAAAAAAAAGAAGGGAAAACCCAAGGTAACTCATTTCAATGAATGTTTTGAACAACAGTTTCTGACAAAAAGCCAGAAAACAGACAAAAAGCTCTACGCAGACACACTGTAGGAGAATGTCATGTACAGTATACAGTATGACAGACACTTAGCGCAGAGACACTTGTGGCCAAAAAGTATTAAGACAACATATGGCATGTATTATAATTCTCCCAGTGCACAAAACATATAATTTCGCTAATTAGTTCTAGCCAATTTGTTTCGACGGGTGGGTTAATTAACTGAAAAACTAGCTAAAAACTGTCTCTGTGACAACGGCATTCAGGTTCTGGAGCCACGGCCTGGGTCATCTCCAGGCCTAAAACTGTTGAACAATGGTGAAGAACATTTAAATTTATGGCATTTGGCAGACGGCCTTATCCAAAGCGACTTACATTCTACGTCTTTTTTTTTGTTTGTTTTTTACACTTGAGCAGTTGAGGGTTGAGGGCCTTGCTCAAGGGCCCAACAGTAGCAGCTTGGTGGTGCTGGGGTTTGAACCCGGGATCTTTCTAATCTTGCCCTAAGAAGCCAGTAGCAGTACTGTATATACAGTATAAGTCGTTTAACAGTAAGAAGTTTTACTTTGTACATTTCGGATGCTGTGTGTAGCCATGTGGATGTGATGTCACTCCTGGAAAAAAAAACTTGGGTAGGGGAATAATAATCCAAGTTGGTATGTTACATCATGAAAGATATTCTCCACATTTACTCTTTAAAGTAAAAAGGATTCAACGAAGTTGTGCAAAAAAATTATAACACAGTCACCAATAGGAACTCATAGTTAAAATAATATACTGTAATTTTTTCTTTTTACAGGAACCATTTTTTGCTAAATTTTCTAGTGCTGTTACTGTGCTGTTTTTTTTTTTTTTTTATAAAAGTAAAGTAAAGTGATACCTAGGCTTACAAATCTCTTTAATTTATTTAAGTTCTTTAGGCAAAACTTCGTCTTGCGAAACGCATTTTCCCATAGGAAATGATGTAAATGCAGATAATCTGTTCCATCCACCCAAAAATATTACCAATATTAATAATTTCCAACATTATAATTCTATTTTTTGCATACAAGAACAATCAAAACATGTAGAAGAGACATGTACTGTACTTGTGTTGAGTTTGTAGTGTTGAGCTGTTGAGTGTAAAATATGAAATAGACAGACATTAAACCTCACTTATCCTTAATTATCCTCTCGGCACCGGCTGTAAACTGAAAAAAAAAAAAAAGGCTCCCTTTTCTTCTTGCTGACGTGCTTCATAACATTCTTAGGACTCATGGTACCATGTCTTCACTAAATCTTTCACAACATGGCAAAAAAAAAAAAAAAAAAAAACAGAAAAGAAATTGGTACCCTTGCTTTACTTGGCTTTCCACTGACACAACCACGTTTTTGAACGGCTCCCGGACACATGCGCGGCCCGATGTGCGGCACATCTGGCTCGGTCGTTCGTATGCTGAAAATGCTTCGTATGCTGAGGCAAATGTCTTGCAAAATTTTAGTTCTTAAGGCAAAAAAGGCGCAAGGCACTGCGCTCATACGCCGAGGTACGTTACACCGCAATTAAACGCTCTTTGTTATCTAAGCTTGTCCGCACGTTCATGAGAGAACGCTCAGGTGGATGAGAGAAAGAGCAGGGCGGCCCCCAGCCGAGGGCTACGCAGCGAATAAGCTTTCATCAGGATGTTGCTACACACACAGCTGTGTTTGAAGGAAGATGACCTTTACAGGCTCCCAGTAGACCTGCTACTGTTGACGGTTAGTCTTCCGGAAAACAAAGCAGTGTGTGATCTCAGAATACACACACGCGTGCGACACTACCCGGGTGTGGAAGCGTGTTTAAACACTGGCGCTGTCAAACTGCTTTCCTTATCAGCAGCTATCTGAATCAGTGCTGTGTGTCTGTGCTGCTATGTGCAGAGAAAATCTTCACAAGTCTTAATTTGAAAAGTCATATTAAAAATAAATTACAATTTTTACATTTTGATTTTTAACGTCCTTTAAATAAAAGGGGTTAGGAAAGGTTGTAGCCAATCCGGTTGCCTTGTATAGTATTTTTGGATCCGCAGAGAACACCTTATTGTTTAGCATTGTGGCAGATATGAATAGCCCTTGAAGGTAACATGTCAATATTAATTTTTCTTTGTAAATTCAATTAAGCACATAATTTAAAGAACTACACATTACACAACTCTCTTTCTGTGCAACAATCCATTCCTAAGGCTCATATGCTGCTTCTGCGATCCCACTGAGCGAAATCGAATTAGCATCTTCCAAAGTTGGTGTATTTAATAAATACTTATCCTTGTTCCATTCAGCCATACAGCCAATTATGAGGAAAGAAGAGAGTCCAGTTTGTACTAAATAAACAGTAACTGCAACCGTAACATTATTGCGTGGAACGGGAGCGGTGCAGTTTGACTTGCATTTACTACAGTATTTACCTGCATTGTACTCATGGGCCGTGTGCAGAGCAGGAACATTTATGATGGCAGAAACCTATTGTAATGTATTTACATGCATCTCAATTTTGATTTAAAAACAGAAAAAATTCTATCCTTTAACTATAACCAAGGGGAACTTTGCTGAAACTGTTTCATGCAACCTACCTGAACTATGCCTTCAAATTGAACTCACAATGTTAGCACACCTCTGAGTCAGGTTAACTACAAAGTCCTGCCTTCTGCGTTACAACTGGTTACAAGAATTTCATTAAAGATGTGTTTTTAATGCAGTTTAGCACATTTTAATGAACGTCTTATAATAAATGGCTATCAGTGTCAATGAAGATCTAGAACGTGTGCATCATTTTTGTTAGTAATTTAATGAAAACTGACCTGTAAGTCTATTACATAATTATATATATATATATAAAATATCAGAGGCAAGATTACTCAACTCTGGTTGTAGCTGATAATCTGAGCTAATGTTAGTGAGCAATCACAAGCTAATTTTTAACTTGCTTAGAAATTTGAAGTTATATCGTTACCCAGAATTAAGTAATTGTAAATATAATTAAAGTAAAAAGTGTAAAAAAAAAAAAGAAAAGAAAAGAAAAAAAAGAAAGAAAAGATTTTTCAGCCATTTTTACTTTGCTAAATTAGACATTAGACAGTGTACTAATTCGTCTGCAGGCAAACACTGGCTGTGCAACAAAACTGTTAGAAACCCACATTAGTTCTACAGCATTTCAAATGTTAAATTAAACTAAAATTAGACCATTTAAGATGATTACTTTGCTTTTAATGTGTTCTTGATGCCACTCTCGACAGGTGCTCTCTCCAAAAAAGTCCCAGAAAATAAATCCTGATGCATTCTCAACTCAGGATATGACGTGATACCTGATAATGAGATACCCGTTATGAACCCAATTCACACCGTGCCATCCCAGGTATCTGAGCCAATTAGCTAAACACTTATAATAATAATAACCCAGCATTTTTTTTTTCAAGCATGCAAAGACTTTTAATTTATTTGGCACTAATGTTTTAGAACCTGCAATAAAGTTAAAAGATTCAGAAAAACTCAAAACCATTTTCAATCCAGCGGCTGCATCCTGGCCCAAAAAAAGCTCACTGTTGCCAAATAAACTTTTGCCAGTGGGATAAAAAAAAAAAAAAAAAAAAAAAACCCTGTGAAAGTTGTGCTAAACTGGCCAGAAGCAGCGCATCTGAGCAACTTAGGAACATTTTAATTGGTTCCTGGGGATTTAAAACTGGCTGTAACGCTAATTAAAACACCTAATCTAGCTAATTATAAATAGTAAGGTTATAGAGAAGGGCAGATGTTTGAGCTCACCAGCACGTTAACTGTACAGCTCATGCGGTTCTCCTTGCTCTCGTCATGCATGATGGTCCTGTAGTCCAGCAACCTCTCCAGCAGACGCACCACCAGACTCACAAAGTTCTCTCCACTCTTTGCCAGGTATTTATGTTTCCTACAGTGCTCCAAGAGTCTACACCACACGCATACACACACACACCCACAAATTAATCTGGCAATGGCATGAGAACAACAATACAGCAATTGCACTTGACAAGAAAAATTATGCCAAACAAATTTCCATGCGAAAGGCCTGAGCCTCATCTTCGGAGCTGCCAAAGCGTGTCTCCGACAGTGTCACTGTGAGCGCGCTGTTAGATTACCGAGCTTTTGAGCCTGTGAACAATGTGAGCCTGTAATCGTGTCTTACATCTTTTGGAAGAGAATTTTGTACTGCTCGTCTCCGCGGCCGCCTTCCACCTCGTGATCCAGCTTCGTGATGATCTCGTTTTCAAACTGCAATTAAACACAGCAGCTGTAAATAATCACCGTGGCTAATTTTCCATTCCATTAGCACCATCCGCTTCCCTTTCTCTTCTATCCATAGCTTCTCTTTTTCAATCTCTCTCTGTTTGTAAGAGTAATCAGTGTTTAGCAGCTTAATCTTCATCTGCTCATCATCATTGGCACTGAAGCACTGAAACGGGGGAGGGGGGTTAAAGACAGAGAGAAATAAGGGAATAAAATGGTATATTGTAGAGCGAGAAAAAGAAAAAAAAAATGTCAAAGAAGTAAAAGCTGCAGGTTAATTCATAGCAACTGCAGAGAAGCAGGAAGTCTGCCCCAGCAGTGCTACAGTGGCAGTGAGTAAGAGCTGCGGAAGCTGGAGATTTATCCTGGCTGCCGTACAGAGACGAAAGCACCTGCCCTCCTAAAGTAGGGTCAAACTGAGCACAGACAACTCATGCTTCTCTGAAGAGAATAAACAGGGCAGAGTTTAAAGAGTGGCGAGCCTGAGGCAGAACCGATGTTAACGTGGTGCTATTACACTAAGGGATTAGGAGTAGCATTTAAAGCGAAAAGTACTGCGCCTTCGAGATCAGAACGGATCCTCCTGAGCAAAATCTAACGGCTCGTCTCTTCTCTCGAGTTGGGATGAACTAAAGACGGCGGAGTTATCTAAATAGGTACGGCACCTAGTGCATCACACAAGCCGAGCTCTCCTAAAAATAAACCCGCACTGATGGAGGCAGGAAACCAAACTCGATTTCATCTGCAAACCTGTCAGAGACTGCGTTTAGTGTAGAACGAGCATGTCACGTCCAACGCTCCTCCTGGGGAATTGATTTGACTTTTAAATCAACTCAAACACTAATGTAACAAATAATCTGGCTAATCAAGATGTCCATGAGACCTTAAAGTTTACCAGCTGGAAAGCTCAGTGCCAAAGCTCTCTATCAGACTGCGGTCTGAATCATGCGTCACGTTCCCATCTAAATCCTGAAGTTTAACTCAGTTTAAAAGAAAGTTTCTCACAGGAAATGACTTGTGTTCTATTTTTAAAATGTAAGGGGGAGAGAAAACGGAAACCTCAAACCAATTAAACAATGGTTCAACAACATTTAGACTGAAACCAGAGAAGCAGAATATCTCTTGCCTTCCCAGTTTTTACGCCTGTTAGACCACATAACACGGATAATGACTAAACAGAGATACCATCAGGCTCCTCTTCACACTACCTGCTACTAATACTAATTCCAAACACCTGCAAAACGTTTACCGCCATATCACCACTGCGATCTGAAACAGACTATACGTGTTGTTCAAACCGCAAGACAGGTTTTAAACCGGGTGTCTTTATTGCAACTTGACCGAATTTAATTATGCGCCGCTGCGTTTGCTCATGAATCCACGCTGGTTGTTATAGTAACAGAAGAGATGGGCATTTAAAAAGACATGTAGGTAAAACTCAGGGTTCTGCATGTTTTCAGCAATGTGCGTCGCAAAGCGTTTCCAAGGGTCCTAGGGTTCGCCAAGGTTTCCTTCCCGAATGTCTGATCTGAAGAAGTGTCATGCACCTAATGATGCTGTCACAACATCGTCACTGCATCCAGAAATCCAACTTTATCCAAAACGTCGCTCGATTCATTACGGGCTGCTGATGTGCATGTTCGGTCTTCATCATTTCAGGTAAACATTTATTCCCTGAGGCTTTTGAATAATTTGAATATTCTCTGCTTTACACTCGACTTGACACATTACAGGGAATTTGGAAACATCGATTAGCCTAACCTGCGGGTTTTGGACTGTGGGTGGAAACCCGGGGGAAACCCACCAAGAAACACCACACACACATACTGTAAATCACCACTCAAAAGTTTGGGATCACTTGCTAACTCACATGGTCTGGCATGATTTTTATTTCTTTCTACATTGCAAAGCAATGCTGATGACATCCCAAGTATGCAATAAGATACATCAACTACTCATGATCTGTAAATCCTTCATAACGGCTCTAATCTGAGGTGTGTTTGTTAATTGGTGATTTCTGAGGCTGGTGACTCTAAATGAACGTCTCCTCTGCAGCAGTGGTAAGTTTCGGTCTTGCTTTCCTGAAAAGGTCTTCATGAGAGACAGTTTCATCACGGTGCTTAATGGGTTTTGCAAACGCACTTTACACAGAACTGTTACAGAAAGGCTGACCTCAGTGGCTTAAAATAACAATTGACTGTTGTTGTTGTTACATAATTACCAGAGGTGGAAAGTAACGAATTACATTTACTCACGTCACTGTAATTGAGTATTTTTTTTTTGTGTACTCCTACTTTTTAAAGTAGTTTTTATGTACTGTATGTTGCACTTTTAAGAGTTGCCGCCCTTCCCCCAGTGTGTGTGCCGCGGAGGTGTGTGTGTGAGAGCGTTTCGGGGGTGAGCCGCACACCTGAACTACTACTCCGTTCTCTCCTTCTCACGCACAATTCATTTACCCTTTGCTTTACCTTTGCTTTATGTTTTGTATTATAATTTGGTGAAAGAGGCCGATAAAGGTTTTGTTCTGAACGTTATTCTCGGCTCTGAGCTCTTTTTTCTCTCGGCTATCCGGCGCAAAGCGTCACACCATATTTAAGCGACCACTTTGATTTCAAGCACAGGAAAGGCAACAGCTTTATTATGCAAAGGTGTTCCTTCAATTAAAAACGACTAGTTTGAGATTTATATCCGCTTGTCTTTTTTTAAACTTCACTAGAATCCCACCCCCGCTGTAAAAAAAAAACAAAAAAACAAAAACAAAAAAAAAGTAACTCGGTAACTTTTACTCAGAGTAAATTTTTAATGAGCGACTTTTTACTTTTACTTGAATAGATATTTATAATGCTAACTTTACTTGTACTTCAGTAAAAATTTCCCTGAAGTAACAGTACTTGAGTACAAAAGTTTATTATTCTTTACACCTCTGATAATTACCCAATTCCATGTGTGTTATTTCATAGTTTTGAAATCCCCTTTTTGCTGTAGAATGTAGAAAATAAATCACTAAACAAAAACAAAGACATTTGCAAGTGATCCCAAACTTTTGGGCGGTAGTGTACTTGAGGCGGAATCAAGCCCTCGATGCTGGGGGACACAGCGATAGTCTGATTTGTCTCCATTTGATATGCAACACATATGAGGAATTTCACTAATGCACTTATAGTTACATCATTGAAATGAGAACGCAATATTTCTCCCAAAGCTCGTGTTTGATTTTTGCCACGGGCCACATAGTGCTCACTGGAGACTGTGGGTTAAGCAGCTGTTATTTGTGGTTCTAAACTGACCTTTTGGAAACTGCGCGTGAAGTGGAACTCGCACTGCATCATGTCGAAGAAGATGGGGATAGTCGCTTTGCGCAGCTCGATCTCTGGCACAAGCGTCATCTCCAGAATGGGTCCCACCATCTCGGGGATGAACCTGATCTTGTGCGGACCTGGCAGCATTTCAACAACACGTAACAACAAGAGAGCACATAACATGATGAAACATCTTGTACATTGGAAGCGATTATTGCATTCAGCGTTCAAAGCCTTTGTGCTCAGGGTTTTTTTATTTTTTTTATTTTTTACATTACGCACCCAGAGCACCGTCAGTATTTAATTTTATGAAATACAAGAATCTGCATATGGGGGATCTTGTTTAATAATCTTTCATGCTTTCTCTCATCAACTCTCACAGACTGGAGTTGCATCTTGTCTGTCTCATCACTATCAAACACATGCAAAAAAAAAAAAAAACCTAGCTCATGTTTAACACATTGCAAAATTATTATTTATACTGACATTATAAATGCAGATTATTAATGGGCACCAAAAAAGACCCACGACTGTAACCCCAAATTAGAAACCACGAACACACACACACACACACACACTGACATATACACACACATTAACTGAAGACAGAGGTGGAAATGAGACGTGGGATCTCCTTTAGAAATGAGCTGGAAATAGAGAGCTCAGCATGTTCTCAGCTCTGAATATGATTAACCATCATCCCCCTTCTCCAATTAGCACCTACATATATAAACTATTCACAGACAGTGTTCTTTTCAGAATAAGCCTGTGAATAATCAGATGATTTCGGTTTAGGCGAAAATAAACCTGCAAGGTCAAAACGTTTCTGATAAAGAAAAAAAAAAAAGAAAAACGAAAATCCTCGATAAGTACTTTGTGATCAATTCAAATCAACACGGTTACTGATGTATTTATTTAGCTATTATCCAACCGTCAGTCATTAATTTAAATTTAAGTCTATGTGTCATCTTTATGCGAGCAAAAAAAAACAAAAAAAAACAACAACAACAGGAAGTAAAAGGTTTGTGATCAGACATTGTGCACCCTTCAGATTCAAAATAACACCGTGTCATAACGGGTAACACAGATCCAAGATGACATTTACAGTCTTCCCGCTGACTCCACTCTGTTTTATGTAGATTTCGCAGCGAGACACTCACCCAGGTTGTACCACATGTCCCGGATCTCAAAGCCAATCTGGCGTCTCATGTCCTGATACCTGGAAGACACAGGGAAGCATTTCAGCATTTCAGACTCGGCTTTCTCATCCGAGGACAAGGAGACTAAATTATTTCTCTGCCTCAGAAGATTGCATACTCTCAGGACACAAAGAGCCTCAGGTGTGGGGGCACAAATTAAATAATACTTTACGAAAGGAATGCCCGAAAGAATATGACATTGGCATAAAAAAAAAAAAAATAAAAAAAAAGTACTAGTTTTTTTTCCCGCGTTACCTTTGGTATATGAGCACATGCAACTGTGAATAATATAAAACAGGATTAATGAACAATCCATAAGAAAGAGTGTGAGCGCAGTGCAAGAGTTACCTTTATTACAATTTTTTTTATTTTATTTAGTCCAAATCCATTTGGGTTGAAAGGGACCACTGCAAAAAGCTTGTTCTGTTGCTCTGCCAAACGTTGCTGGTCTACAGTCATGTATAGTGGTGTCACGGTTTAGGGATACTCTGATATTGTCACCATGACAACAATTTAAGCATCTCTAGTACCTTTTACGTCTGGCATTTGAATAATATTGTTAGACACCCACACGCGCACACAAATATATCTAACAAAATGAGAATTAATGGGCTGAGGATAACAAATAGGCGTTGAAAGGACCCTATTGTTCATAGCTTTTATGCTTCACATTAACCACCTCATTAATACATTATGTCATGGTTTGTCTTCATAAAAATGCTAAACTACAGAACGACTCTCACAAAGCTTTGCAGTAGTTTTGTCAGTTGAAAATGAGTACCTGATCTCCAAATGAGCTCGATGTAGACCGTACTGTAAACTGTACTTAAAGCGCTGGGTTACGCAGCAATGGATTGTTGCAGTTCAGATTATGCAAACTTCTTGAATGCAGTTCATGCCTGCGAGGTTGCCAGATTTTTCAGCAGAGTAGGATCCGGACTAGCACATTTAAACTTAAGAACTTGCCTTTAAGTGCAATTTCACTCTTATGTTCTATGTCAATACGCCCCATGATGAATGACTCGGAGAAAAACACCCTCGTCTTCTGAAGCATCAGTGGCACTGGATTGATTTCTAATTAGAAGAAAGCATGCCTCACATGTCTTTCAGCATTGGAAGTCAGCAGCAGACCATTTTCTATTCTTAAATGTGTATATAAAAAAAACAATTCCAGTTAGAGAGGACTGTCGTGACTTACTAAAGCTAAAACCTTGTCACTAATCGACTATATTCATCCGGTTAAGGAAATGTGCATCATAATTGGACATACCTGACAAGGGCTTATTCTGCACAACAACTGTAGCGATGCTTAAAGTCTAGAAACTCGCTTCCAATGTTCTTTCATCCAAGAAAAAAAAAATTCGCATCTCTGGTTAAATTATCCGTAATGAGGCTCATTCAGTGACCTAGAACTGACAAGTGCTTAACATACACACATGAATACTGAAAGTGGATTGTGAATGGGCAGGGTCACATCCACCTTGCTGACACATGTGAACACTCCACGCGAAATGCGCATACTGTAGTACTGCAGAAAATAAGGGTTCAAAGACGGAGGAAGAGTTAAAGGTAAATGCGGCTCCTTCGGAATCGGCTTAACCCCGAACCACCGCAGCTACACACACATAAGGGATCTGACACTAGATCAACACTCTTGGTCCAAAACACTCAATAAATCTGAGCCAGGCCTGCACTCTTGTTAATATCCTCTCATCACCATGCTGTCACGTAGTGACATTTCAGAGGACCTGAGGCACTCTCTTGAATTTGCATCAACCATTGATTGCTTTGCCAATAAGCTTGCAAAGTGGCATAATTTATGGTGACAAGGACAGGAGAAATCAAGGCCTTATTAACACAAAAGAGGACGGCATCTCCAGCTTGATCCGAGTCTAGGTCTCCGTATGCTCGAAGTGTTTAATGCTGACCGGAAACTGTATATCTGAACAGCAACGGTAAATTGATTGGCAGTAACTTCAGGCATTGTTAAAAAAAAAAATAAATAAAAAGAGCCAAAGAGAAAAGGCATAGGTTCAATTTAGCTAGGTTGGCTCAACCTCTATGTTAATAACTTGAACCATTAAACAGACTTCTAAAATCACACTCCTGCCATGTTACTCAAATCCCACGCTATGACGTAAAAAATTGACCTCAAGCTTTATACAGAACACACTTTCTAAGACATGAGAGATTTGCTGTTTTGAAACCAGTGACTGGTTTTCTACAAAACGCTTCATACAATCTATGATATCAAGTTGAATCTTTATTTGTCACATAGAATTTCACTGTGCTGTAATGTATTTCTTTGCATATCCGTAACTGGGTCAGAGCGCAGGGTCAGCATGATACAGCACCCCTGGAGCAGATAGGGATAAGGGTTAAGCCTTGCTCAAGGGCCCAACAATGGCAACCTGGTGGAGCTGGGGATCAAAAGTCAGTGCCTTAACCTGAGTCAAGAGAATTGCAATAGTCAGGAGAAGAGTCACAAGAACTGTCTCGTCATGTCTCAAAACGCTTTTCACATGGGATTTGATTTCATGTTGCAGAGAAGTTGAACATATTCTATACATCTGGAGTTAATTGAAAAAGTGGATTTGAACTAAACTAAGTGTCAAATTCTAAATGTAAAAATATGAAGCTTCCAAAGTCATCTCAAAACTCCAGCCTGCTAGCTCAGTTTTCTTTTTTTTTTTTTTTGGCAACACACCTGTAACACACAACACAATAATATTCAGAGAGACAGTGCTTGAACAGGCCACTGTGACCTAAGTAATGCAGCGTCACAGCCAGAGATGAGTAAAAACGGACAAAGTGCCCGTCACAGGAATATTGGCAATGAGAAAAGCTACATTTATCAAAAGCCCCAGCACACACCTTGTTAGAGCATACGTTTGAATCCCAGCATCACTTTCCAATCATCCTCAAGTCTCAACTCCTTAATTGATCCTGTCTCGACTGTAAGTCACTTTGGATAACAGCGTCACCCAAATGAGTAAAACCGCCCGTATTTTAGAGTTGGCTTGTGGGGAATTCAGACAATGAAATGGTGTCAGGGTTGTGTGTCTAAGAGACAGACACTGAACTTTAATTAAGCTTATCAGAATCACAGCCAAACTGTTGGCTGACTGGCAGAAATATCGGCCTCGCAATAAATCCATTTGCACCGGGAGAAGCTCAGCCTCGTCTGTGAAGTCAGAGAGATCAGAAGCTTAACGAAAGAAGCAATTTCTCATTTCCTTAAAAGAAAAAAAAAAAACCTGTGCATTCAGCCTCTTTAGGTGTGATGGCACCCGAGGCCAGATCTAATCTTATCACCTGAAAATGATGATTGATATATTTTTTAAATATATATACTTCTATATACAAGTCTTACTTCTAATAATTTTTCACTTGGTTGTGAAAATCTACCTACTTTGCCACAACCGCATGCGAGACCATTTCGCACATTCTGCACTAACAAAAAACACCAAGCTGACGTGTGGACCAACATGTCTATAAATATCCTAGTGTTATCCACACGGACCTGTCTGTTTAACAACTGAGAGAAACTTCGAGTCGTTTTCTGTTTAATAATCTGCTCGTCAATTCATTTCATGTGCTCAAAAAGCGTAAAGCTGCTGTTCAATGCAATCAGGCAAAATCATGCGGCTACAATAAAAAGTTGCCATACTGTGTCATTTCCATCCTGATTTTCTTATTACGCTGGTATGAAATTGCTTGCATTGTGGTTTTCCGGTGGAATAATTTTGGAAAATGAAACCAGGCTCCGTTCATGACATAAATTAATTACTATATGCACCACGTCTTCTATTACATTATAGGATCATTTACAAAAGGGTTATCAAAATACACTCGCACGGGTAAAGTCTCATGGGGTACTTTTAATTGCCTTCGGGAAAAGTCTGCAAACTTTTATATTAACCTTATATCATGTGCAGCTTGACGAAAAACACGTCTAGGTAAAGGTATGTAGTTTTGCGTGTTATTTTTCAAAAATTATATAATTAAATCTAAAAACTGACAAACAAAAGCTAGCTGATGTGTATGTAATAGTAATCACGTCACACGGTGTTTCACTGATAATATAGTGCACTATACTGTAAAAATGGTTCATATGCCGAGTGAAATTTCAGTTCTTAAGGCGAAAATTCACAAGAGAGGGTGCTCGTATGCTGAGATTCTCAAGTAAACCCTGGCTAAAATATACAAAAATCTGGCGTAATATCGAATCAACCTGCCTCATCTTTAAGTATGGGAATCAAAAAAGCCACCTGATACAATATTTTCACGATACATAAAGTACGTGCTGATGTCATTTGTGCTGCAATTCTATAACTAGCACAATTTTATAAACATCCTGATTCAAATATATTTTTAGATTTCTTTACAATGTGGTAGGACACTGTTCGGTCTGCCAATGTGTAAATAGTTTAGAGTGCACCACCTGTAAGGTTATAAAGAAATGGCACCATTTTACCTCCTTAAATGCAATCATATACACTCACCTAAAGGATTATTAGGAACACTATACAAATACGGTGTTTGACCCCCTTTCGCCTTCAGAACTGCCTTAATTCTACGTGGTGATTCAACAAGGTGCTGAAAGCATTCTTTAGAAACGTTGGCCCATAATCATAGGAGAGCATCTTGCAGTTGATGGAGATTTGTGGGCTGCACATCC
The DNA here is from genome assembly GCA_013621035.1 of Clarias magur. Lineage (NCBI taxonomy): Eukaryota > Metazoa > Chordata > Actinopteri > Siluriformes > Clariidae > Clarias > Clarias magur. The sequence continues at coordinate 2,822,669 of QNUK01000008.1, forward strand.
AGGGCACGAAGCTCCCGTTCCACCACATCCCAAAGACGCTCTATTGGGTTGATATCTGCTGACTGTGGGGGCCATTTTAGTACAGTGAACTCATTGATTCGAGCTTTGTGACATGGTGCATTATCCTGCTGGATGTAGCCATCAGAGGATGGGTACATGGTGGTCATAAAGGGATGGACATGGTCAGAAACAATGCTCAGGTAGGCCGCAGCATTTAAACGATGCCCAGTTGGCACTAAGGGGGCTAAAGTGTGACAGAAAAGATCCCCCACACCATTACACCACCACCACCAGCCTGCACAGTGGTAACAAGGCATGATAGATCCAGGGTCTCATTCTGTTTACGCCAAATTCTGACGCTACCATTTGAATGTCTCAACAGAAATCGAGACTCATCAGACCAGGCAACATTTTTCCAGTGTTCAACTGTCCAATTTTGGTGAGCTTGTGCAAATTGTAGCCTCTTTTTCGTTTTTGTAGTGGAGATGAGTGGTACCCGGTGGGGTCTTCTGCTGTTGTACCCCATCCGCCTCAAGGTTGTGCGTGTTGTGGCTTCACAAATGCTTTGCTGCATACCTCGGTTGTAACGAGTGGTTATTTCAGTCAAAGTTGCTCTTCTATCAGCTTGAATCAGTCGGCCCATTCTCCTCTGACCTCTAGCATCAACAAGGCATTTTCGCCCACAGGACTGCCACATACTGGATGTTTTTCTCTTTTCACACCATTCTTTGTAAACCCTAGAAATGGTTGTGAGTGAAAATCCCAGTAACTGAGCAACAACCATGCCACGCTCAAAATTGCTTAAATCACCTTTCTTTCCCATTCTGACATTCAGTTTGGAGTTCAGGAGATTGTCTTGACCAGGACCACACCCCTAAATGCACCGAAGCAACTACCATGTGATTGGTTGATTAGATAATTGCATTAATGAGAAGTTGAACAGGTATTCCTAATAATCCATAAAAATAAAAAAAAACATAAAAAAATAAATCCACCCTGGAGTCAGTGTAGGAATACATGAATTGCCACATAAAGGAATTGCGATAATGACTGAATCAATTCCCCTGCCAATCTTTACTAATACTGTGCAAAACCCCCTTTCCCCTACCAAGCAATACAAATCAACCCAATGTTCTTATTTAAAAAATAAATATTTATATACATCACAAAGCTCCTTTGCAAAAATAAAATTTCTAGATATCCACTACCAGTCAAAGGTTTCACACACCTTCTAAATCAGCGGCTTTTTCTGATTTGTATTTCTTTCCACACTATAAAATCCAAAATATTCAATAATCCCCTCTGAACAGAAGATATTGAGACGTATCTGCTACTTCTGCTCTGTAAATCCTTCATAACAGCTCTAATCTGAAGTGCTGGTTGTTAATTGGTGATTTCTGAGGCTGGTGACTTTAAATGAACGTCTCCTCTGCAGCAGAGGTAAGTTTAGGTCTTGCTTTCCTGGGAAGGTCTTCATGAGAAACAGTTTCATCACGGTGCTTAATGGGTTTTGCAAACGCACTTGACAATACTGTTCTTGCAAGAACTATTCCAGAACAGCTGACCTTCATGTTTCACAATAAAAACTGACTACGGGTGATGTTACTAAATTCCATGTGTGTTATTTCATAGTTCAGGATTGTCCTATAATGTACTGTAGGAACTTTCAATTAAAACTTGGAATCCACCTTTTGACTGGTACTATACATTTTTTGCAGTTACAGTACTCACTTGTGAAAGATTTTTGCACGCTTGTCACTCGAAAAGTTTTCCAGCTGCAAAGACTCCTGAGTAAGGAAGGCCACGGCCAGGTGGAAGTAGTTATTCCACAACTGCAAAATGGAAAAGAAGACAGAAGGCTTCAATTATTTACAAAGAAAAAAGGCACACTAAGAACTGTTTTAGATTTTTTTTTTTTTTGCTGAGCAACCTGAACAGTGCAGGGTCTGGGCTTTATTTCCCAATCTATTTCTGTATTATACCCCAGGTATCTAAAATTAACGCTCACCTGAAGCTCAAAGTTGGTCTGGTCCAGGAACTTCTTGTTCAGCACGGCTGCGTATTGATTGATGGCTCGCAAGAAGACTCTGAAAGATAAGAGACAGACCTCATTTAGCTTCCACTAAGTGATGTGACACCACGGCACGAGATGCTGATCACTGCTCCAGATGACGAGTCTCTCCTCATTAGCGAAGCGGTAATAACCCTGTCTATGGCATTCAAAAACATTGTTTTAGCTCATTTCCTGTAATTACGGGGCTTGTCTCCGAGCTAGAGGTTCATAAACACAGCTTGTTAAACACACGGGGGCAAGAAAAAAAAAGAAAAAAAAAAGGAAAAGAAAACCATTGCTATCACAACTAGGTGAGAAAAAAGTGCCCTGACCTGAGCCACACAAAGGGTTGCGTTGCAAAATAAGAGGACATAAAACACAGACGATAAACTTAATCACCAGGCTTTAACTGCTACGGTGGCAGGAGAACATTAGGAGACCATTAAGAGAACATTAAGACAACATTAGGAGGACTACAAATTACAGCTGCATAGGAATTAGGTTTTTTTTTTTTTCTTTTAATTTTCTATTCATGGACAAAAACGAAAAATAATCTAACATGCTAGTGTTAATGAAGGAAATTAGCTGTGCATGACAGATGATCACATGATACACGCGGCATCATCTGATCATTTACACATATTGTAACTCCGGTCAACAAGACCTGTTGTGCAAAATTCACGTTTAAGGTGCGAAATAAAAAATGCATTCTTTCACGGGCATTTCAAGAGCATTGACACACACTTGTACTGTATCTCTCCTACCGGTGTCTTCTTAGGCATGGTAAAAGAACTAGAATATTGGACCTTTAAACTTATAATACATCACATAACTTTGGAACTCTGGGTTTTGAAAACGCAATATTAACGCTATTCAGCACATCGATTTTCCGTTCATGAGAATTTCTACAGAATGAAATTTATTCCACTCAGAATGAAAAAAAAGTCAAACATTTTCCAGTAATTTATTTAAAAGATAAAACCTTGAAACGATAGCATTGAAAGCAAGCATTTGAGCACTTTTACTCCTAATTAAACGACTCATTAATTAGCTTCCAACATCATCTAATCATGTGCCATTTTAAGGCAGACACTGAATTCACAAAAAAAAAAACGACCATCAAGACAAAAGCAGCAACTGCTACAGAGAGATATAAATAGACTGGACTTTGTGCTGCAGAATGACCAAAGAGTCATCTTGAGAGAGTTTGCAGTTACAGATGATCCATCACTGATGTCGCACACTGTGCATCATCTACGGAGAATGTTGGTCACGCATAATCACGGATAACGGTGTACGGCACATACAGTTCCAGACATTAGCTCCTCAACAACCCTGCAACCAATAACCGTCTGAGCACGCAACCTTTTATCCGCTGATGATTTTCTTTAATTTGACACAGCACATATAAAGTCCTGACTTGTAACTGCGGATCAGCTAAAGTGCTCATTACATGCTAAAATGCCACTTGGCGATCAGTTCAGAAAGACGAGCCTTCACCCGATCATCGCTCCTGACCCCTCTGCTTCATTATGAAACGTCTCTTTCAAAACAGCGTCGAAAGCAGAGCTCTGCTACTACAACACGAGGGGGAAACATCACTATCTAAGGACACGCAGAGATGATCCGCATGCCCTCTATGAAAAACGTGTTGCTAATGCCTGTGCTTTCATCCTCGATCCGCCATGTCATACTGTACACACCACCTGTCCTCACTGGAGCTGAATAAAAATAGTTCGCAGGATTTGGCAATGTAAACAGAGCAGGAAGGCTGTAAAATCAGCCTGTATTTTGGCATGAAGGCTGGGATGATGGCATCGGGATGAATGTGAGATTGCTGAAAATAAACAAAGCACTGCTGTAAAAAACAAACACAAACAAAAACGCTTAATTATTTATGGCGTCAGGAAAACATACTCTTCTGCCTGACTCATGAGGCAGAGACGGCAAAGTGTCTGCTGTTTAGTCTTTCGGGCGTACGGTACTTCTGTGGTCATGGCCGATTTCAGTAATTGTCCTTAATATGAGTAAAGAAAACCTGGAATAAGAAAGCAACAGAATTGAAGAATTTGACTTTAAACTTTACGGCAAATGAAATTTTCTGATTCGCAAATCTTTAAAAACAACTCGTACACACCAATACTGCAAAACATAATAATCTGCATTACAGACACTATACAGCCCTTTAATATAATAAACACGGAGCGGATGTTGTTACAGGAAAATAATCAACAAGAGGGTTCTGTGATGGAAACCGATGTGAAGTGGAGGAAACTCAGAATTTATGATTTTTAATTCTGGGTTTTTTTTTTTTTCAAAAATATTTTTTGTATTAAATACAAGTGTGTTTGATTCCTCTGATATCACAGCAGTTCTGACATTCATTCATTCGTTCATTTATTCATTTAAGAATACGTCATACTATTTTATCAAGCTACGTACAGTACAAATTGTATTGACTTATTTATAATATTCTTTTTATTACGTTAAATCATTCATTTTCGACTATGCTGAGTATGAAACGCTATACTGTGAACAGCTGTTACTATGGAAACAATAATATATTAGACTAAAGGAATTAGCTAATAGAAAATAAACCCGTGGTTTGACTTGCAGTACACACCATGCTCGGAGCTGCTGTTTGGAACTGTTTTATGAATTACGCATGCTAATACGAACCCACTAAGCATTCATGCGTTCATACTCAATTTCCTAATTAGTGATTAAATAAGAGGTTAAAGCTTCTCTTCCTATTGGTGAAGATCTATAAAGAGCGCTGGTTGATTTATAGACAGGCAGAGCCCCGGGATGCAGGTTGATGAATGCTGACATGATTTACACGTTCTTCAGCTCTACTGTATGCCAAGTCTTCAGGGCGCAGACCTCGAAGTACTGTAAGGCCATGGTCCCTGCATCAACTCTCTTGTTCCGTCCAGTACTCAACTTTTGCTCCACTAATAAATAATCATCCGGTTTGATTAAGATCTGTGGGAAATCACCAGGACTGCCCTTTGTAGCTGATTGCTAGCAGTTGAGGTATTTGAAGTGTGAACTGGTAGGACAAGTGCTAGAGAGAATTGATTCTGTCAGGGGAAAGTTCATGTGAAAATTTAGAGAGAGCGAGCGAGATCAAGAGAGAGATCGAGAGACAGAGAGAGAGAGAGAGAGAGAGAGAACGAGAGAGAGAGAGAACACCATGCTGAAGTAGACAGAGAGGTTTGTACAACTAGCCTTGTCATGAAATTCAGACAACTCGAATAAAATTTAAACTGCTCTGATGGACAGGTGACATTGTAGCCTGGGGAATTATTCCCTTTTCCCTTCCTCTCGCAAATTCATAAAAGATCTTTACCTGAATTATTTACAATTGTGCAAAATACCTAAATAGGAAAAGTAAGGCTAGGAAACATTTTAAAATAATGAAATTTAATCACATGAATGACTCAAACATTGAACTTGAATAGCTGTTAAAGAAAAAAAAAATCTAATTTGTTCATTTATTTAATTCCTCATAAATCATAAAAAACATTTACTACCATTTACTAATAAACAGCTGAAGCTGATGCAAGGACGAGCTGAAAAAACAAAACAAAAAAAAAGAATGACCAATTGTTTGTTAAGTCAAACTTCGAATTCTATGACAAGTGAAAAGATCAGACAATTTTGTATAAGCATTACATGAAGGCCAAATGCTAGAGATATTGTTTTCAGGGTCATAGAGGTAAACAAATAAAATGGGCACATGTGGAATACAGTTGTGGCCGCAATGAAACGTATTTTTTTTATTCTCCTCCCAAGGCAAGTAAACGCACATTGTCCAACAAAAGTTGAATTTCGACTAAAGGACAGGGTGTTTTTCTTCTTCACGAAATGAATCATATCTTTTCTGTTCACATGACAGTTGTCAGATAATATAAAGTGAGAAATCAGCAGTGCCGCTGCCTATGTGCCTTTAAGTGTGTGTATACAGTATAGGTGTGTGTGTGTGTGTGTTTGTGCTGTAGTTTGCTCCTTATCATTCTTATTACGCCACTAATGAGGCTGTGTGGAATAATGCCTCTCTCAACTAGTTTCATTGCCAAGCTATTGATAGATATCCGATTATTCGCTGCACATCTTGCATCACCACCAGCCCAGCCATCACACTCCAGAAAAAGGCTTTATCTTCATGAATACGCCAGCGTGACTCTTAATACCACGTTTTAATAAACACATTTGTATGCCTCTTCTCACCAGGTGAAAAATATATATACTTCTGCACAGTGTACATGCTTCAAAGTCACACAATGTTCTGACTTCTTTCAGCATCACTTTATGACCACAGAGCTCCTAACACATGTAAGACACATACTCGCATAATATCCAAGTAGAAAAATGTGTTTCTTTAACTCTCTCTCTCTCTCTCTCTCTGTGATAAACTACACTCATTGCTCTAACGCACTGCTCGACGCTACTACATCACTACTGTCAGCCATCATGACACGGAGCATCACGCTGTGCAAGACAGGTCTATTCCTTCATCACCATCATTAGTCAATAGAAGTTCAGCAGGTCAAACTAATTTCTCTGCTAATGATCGCACAACTTCTATTCCCCTTTATTCTTGTACAACACAGTGCCGTACAGTAAATAAATAAATAAATGAATGAATAAAATAATAATAATATGATCACTCTCTCTCTCTCTTTCTCCCTCACCAAGTGTAACTGTAACTGAACCCCAATACTCCTGATCATACCCAATACTCTAACTAAAGCAAAGTAACCTGAAAACAATTTGCATGCATGAAAACCTTGGACTTGGCCTTCACCTACATGAAGCATGGTGCACAGTTTTTCCACGACTGTAAAACATTATCCTTATCTTTTTTAATTTTATTCTTTGTGGTTGTCTTCGCATATTCAATCCTGCTTAGATTGATCCAACTTCAATCCTACTGCCGGTCTGCGTTATTTCCAGTTACTCCAGGTGGTAAGTGTTTGATTTACGGCAAACACGGCAGCACTAGTGTTTTCTCATTCTCTTACGGTACATCAACTCCCTGAATCCTGTAAAGTAGGTTGCAGGAATCATGAAAGTGCTTCTGACACTAGCTGGCAAACAAAACACCATCATCAAGGGACATCTCAATGATTAAAATAATGTTAAAAACGCATTCGTGCGTTTTTCTCATCAGGCATCAGAAGCTAATTAAGCATTATAACACGAGAGAGGACGCAGTCATCTGTAGGCACGAGGGTGCGGCCCAAATCCCGAAGATATCGCAAACAATATACAGCATAATAGTACGACCTCAAGTACGATACAATCCCTTATTCCATAAAGCCAAGCAGTGCCTTTGATCAGGAGTTATGAGGGATTTGGGATTCAGCCTTGTGTTTGAAGCTAGTTATCTTTGTAGTTTGAGTTAGCTGTCAACAGAACAACATGGACAGTTCAGAGAGGAATAAAAGTGAATCAGAAGCAACTACTAAGGAGACAGTAAGATGTGTTTTCTTGCAGAATTTGCTCCCACGACTGGTTTTGAATGTGGTCTTTGGCAGGCTGCTGCTCTCCGCTCTCTCCAGTAGACTGTACAGACCTAGTTTCACCCATGCCAGCGACGCACAGTTAGTGCAATTAACAGCTGTTAGAACAGCTGTGACCAGGAGTGATACACATAGTGTAAATGCCTCAGTGCTGTTATGCTCTATATCATCACTTGTGGCATAAATCTCAACCTGATCTCGCAGCCTGAATGATCTGAACTACAAGAGTCATTTTAATAATGATGATCTATGATTGTAATTTTTTAAAGTGTTACTCTCAATTGTTCAATGGCTCCATTATACTCGTTCAAGAATTTCAACACTTCTTCCAGAAAGTTCTTTCAGAAATTTCAATATGCTAACACACCTCCAAAACTGACACCTACATTTATTGCATAAAAAAATTAAAGGTTTTCATGAGCGTTGTCAATTTTCAAAGCACATTTAACTGTCATTAGAGAAACAATTACCCATGATATATGAATAACTAGTTAGCAGTTTTTCTTAATTTCAGTCTAAATCATAGAGCTGCATTTACAAGGCAAATCAAACAGTGTGTGTTAAACAACCAGACTGAACAGAGATAAACAGAATGCTTTCATATAATCGGAAGCTGGCTTCCTTTCGTTTTATACCATTACACTTAGACAATTTATTTACTGGAAAAAGGGAACAGAGAGGGAGAAATAAAAGAAAATAGACAGAGATAAAAAGAGAAAAATAGCCTGCAGTGAACTCTAATAGGTAGACAGCGACAGTAATCCACTCTGATGTTATGTAATAAAAGGTTAATAAATTAAGTGGTATGAAGCTTTCAGTAGGAAGGTCGGAACATGACTGTATCTGGGTCAGGACAACATGTCAAGATCATCTCCGATCAAAGCAAAGACGAGACGGAAGTGTAGAAATCCTTTTAGCAAGACGTCAATAAGTTAAGTCTTCATGGGTGTATCTGTGTGTTAAAAAGAAATGAACTGATAAATAAAACGGTGTTCTCTTAATTCAGCATTAAATGATCACTTTCCTCTTAAACCCTGAGTGCTTGGGTTTATCCATTCAAGCTGAAACTCAACCACTAAACACCAGGATAGCCTTGATATTTGAGATCAGTATGATCACAAATAACTCAATCTAATGACTCCAAGTATCCCACCTGAAGATTTAAAACAGTTGATCCAGCAACTCAAATTACCTGATGCAATGACATAAAGCACTCAATCTGCTGACACAAAGTATCCACATAGTATAAGGAAGCGGCCCAAATTACATTGTGTAAGAACTCAAAAACCTTTGGATACAATTACTCAAACTGCTCAAAAAGATGCCTTAAACTGCTCAACCTGATGCCTCATACCACCGTATTTAATGACTGACGGCTTGAACCATACCAACAGATGACAAAAACTTTGCCAACAGATAACTTAAACGGCATGAACCGATAACTCAAAGGCACTGACCTGATACCTCAAACCATGCCAACCAATAACTCACACCATGCCAACCAAAGAATCAACCACCAAATTTGATACTCCTCCAGATTTCGCAGCTGAAACCCCCAATCTACCAACAGCTACGTTTACACTGTCAGTTAAATGTAACCCAATTCCGATTTTTTGCTCATGTGTGACACATATCGGATATTTTCTATGTCCATGTAAACAAGAAGAAAAAAAACGCATTCCAATATTTCGAGGTCGTTTTCAGGCCTCCTTCACATGTGGAAATAAATCAGATATAAATCAGATATATGTAATATATCTGTGCTGTAATGTATATGTGACAAAATAAAACGCTTTACTTTACTTAAATGAAGCATATGCGCAGGCTGCAATGATGGCCCTTTTCCTCCTTCTCCGAACTTTGCATATATCGCAGAGCTAGCATCAAGCATATTTCGCTTTCGTCCATCTTGGCTAGTGTGTAATGCAAGAACCTCCCTTTAAGTATGCGCAATGTTTCAGATGGTATGGCAAATGTAAACACGTGAATCGGATACGAGTCATAGTTGAAAGAACGTGTAAACAGACGGTCAGAAAAATCAGATATAGGCAACAAATCAGAATTGGGCATCGAGACCTGCAGTGTAAATGGGGCTAACTATAACCACTTGATCTGATAACCTGATCCACTCTATGCAATCACATTAGAGACCAATTTCCTGTTCTAAAAACTCAAACTGCCCAATGCAGTAACTCAAAACACTTTTGCTGGTATTCAGGAATGGAAAGGCGCACAAAACACCAAAGTAAGTCATCTGAACCATAATATGTCAGAGTTTTCTTGAAACCGAGTAACAATGAAAACAGAGTACAATCAACAAAAAACTTTCTCAAGAAATGCTAATTGAACTGGACTTATTTCAAAGCAACATCTGCCAACAGATAACGTAAACGGCACGACCCGATAACTCAAAAGGGACCAACCTGCTAACTCAAACCATGCCCACCAATAACTCAAACCACGCCCACCAATAACTCAAACCACATCCACCAATAACTCAATCCACACCCACCAATACCTCAAAAAGCACCGACCCAATACCTCAAAAAGCACCGACCCAATCAATAACTCAAACAATGCTAACCAATGAAGCAAACCACCACATTCGATAATCCAGACTCAGCAACTGAAACCCCTAGAAAAACCTAACTAGAAAAACCTGGTCTGAAAACTTGATCCACTCTATGCAATCATGTTAGAAACCAATGTCCTGTTCTAAAAACTCAAACTGCCCAATGCAGTAACTCAAAACACTTATGCTGGTATTCAGGAATGAAAAAACCCACAAAGCACCAAAGTAAGTCAGCTGAACCATAATATGTCCCGGAGTTTTCTTGACACCCAGAGTACAATCAACAAAAAACTTTCTCAAGGAATGTTAATTAAAACAGAATAATTTAAAAGCAAAAGCCATTACCTTAAGATTGTTCAAGTATTTGATGAACTATTCAGAGTAGGAATTACTCATTACAAAGAATTGCACTCCATTTTTCAGTGCATATTAACAAGAATAATTTTTTTTACTGCTGCAAACAGAATGAACATCAGAAAAATTAAGATTTTTCAAGTCTAGAATCTCTGAAGAAAATTACACAAACATCATAAACCGAACATCATTTGGGATTCAATTAGAAACATCAACATGGAGAAAAGAAATGCAGTAAAGCAACTTCCAGCTAAAAATCCTTTCAAATCAATGTAAGCAGTGACTTCCACTAAAGGTTTGTTTATGAATACCATCTCTTTATACAACACAATTAGATGGAATAAAAGTTGCATGTTACACATCAAGGGACACACTGAAGACAGTAGAGATGCCTTTGAGACATTTGAAAATGCACGGTGTAAAGGACTACTCGTCTTAGTTGTGCTCTGGTGATCGGTCCACCTGAGACAGATGTTAATACCAGATGTGAACAGGGTCTTATATAACCTGCCTGGGGGCCGAACAGTGGAAAACCGACTGTCAGCTTCACCAGGAGACGCTATATTGGGAGTCTCGCTGCATCCGAAAGGTAAACCGTTTAACTGAAGGAGACCCAAATTAAAAATCGCTCCTTAATGTCGTTGGCAACGTTCCCCAAATTTGGTCCCAGAGACTGAATTATTGGCAAAGCACAGCCCCACCTGTTTCAACAGATAAAATGTTAATTACATCTTTGATTAGCTAATTTAGCGGATGTTTGCAATGCATGAGCTCAGAGCGGATCAGGCCTCTTGACTCTGGGTACACAGCAGGAATACAGAGTGTGACACTGCAATTAATGTCATCTAAAGTACAGCATGTAAAAGAAATGCAGAAAACTGGGAATCATCCTGAATTGAGCCTGTTGCATGTTTGAAAGCTTTGTTGCAGCCTTGCATCACCAAGAAGACAGAAAGAAGCATGAGACAACATATTAAACTTTAATATTTAACTCTAGGACATATTTTTTGCTATAAATATTGTAACACGATACGAGGGCTGTACCAAACGTAATGCAAAAATGGGCTTTTCTTCTATTATGAAATTTATTTATTTTTTTCCAACAGCAAATGATTCATGAGTAACTCTCTCTCTATACAAAGGTATTACTCAACAATCAAGTCTGTCACAAGTGATGCATTTACATTGTCAATGAACCCAACTCTAGAATTCTATATATTATTATACATCACCTTTGCCGCAGTCTCCCACTGCAAGGTTTGTCTTTGTATAGAAGAAGAGTTACTCCACTAGCAACTGAACAACCTACGTCAGTTAATACAACTTTATGTCCACTTTTGCATAACTTTCAGTGCAGCCTTTATATCTTTGGTTATATCACCAACCCCTACTCCATCCCAGGAATCAAACTCTATATACAGTATAATAAACCCAATAAATCCATTCAGAGACTCAGAGAAGTAGGATCCTCTTAGCACTTTACACTAAAGCTTCAGAACCATGTTAATCTTCATCTTGCTTCATAGGCAGTCTTTAGATATGGAGAGCTTTTTTTTTTTTTAGTTCAGATGTAACAACTAAATTAAAGAGTGCTAGTTATGCCCAAGGCTTAGTTCATGCCTTCTGAAAACTCAAGCTGAATTCCTGGAGTCTGAGACAGGCCAAAACTTTTACACCCACTGCAATCAGAATGATTAATTACAGCAAGCGTTTAATACGTTATCGCGTCTGAACTCATCAGTGAGCATTCTGAAATTAGACAATTACACCCACCACCTACACCCGCTGCAAACAAAAAACCCCTGAAACGATCAACTTATTAAAAAATGAAAAGCATTAAATGTGAAGCACCACTAAGAGATAAAACAAAGGCTGTTGGAGTAAACATCTGCGCTGCAGTCCGAGGTGAGGGGAATGTAAAATACCCAGACTGAGAGCCCAGTGTTGTGTGCAAAAATCAAAATGTTGAGTGAAAGTGATGTTATGAACAGTTATGTGCCGGATGTAATAATCTACTTTAAACGGAGTGTATTTGGCTGACGATGGCACAAGGCGTAAGATACCCAACCTTACAAAATGTTATTTCTTTTTATTAATAAGTAATACAGTGATAACAACTATGCCACAGTGTGCTATTATTTTTAATTATTTAAAAATAAAAAAGAACTTATGGTGAGGTGGTGAGCTTTTTTTATCTTCGAGGTTTGTTGTTCGGGATTTTGTTCTGATTTTCTCTTAAATTTAGTTGGAGCCACTCTTCCATCAAGTCAAAAAATAAAAAGTTCTATTACAGAGACTCAAGAGGAGCAGAATCCTTCTACTACTTTACACTAAAAAGTTTCAAACTATGCTAATCTTCATCTTGCTTCATAGGCAGTATTTAAATATAATATAAGCTTTTAGGATTTTCTCTGAAATTTAGTAGGAGCCACTCTCCCGTCAAGGCAACTCCTAAAAGCCAGAGAGGGCGAATACCGTCAGGTGTTTCCTCTGAGACAGGTGACCCTGGCCGACTGTTTCTTTTCGAACTGCTGCTCATGCAACATTCAGGACAGTTCAGAAAAAACTCAAAAAGCCCATGACTGGATAGTATCACTATATGATTGATGTTAGAGCGCGAGTATGCCACACTCAAGGGAGCATGGACAATGTACTCTCTAGACTCCTGCTACTGATAGCTGTAGCATCACAGAGGAATCAAACTTGTGATCTCTGGATGATCGGGTGAACAAGGTTCTGTTCGGGAGCCAGGAGGCGGTTATTTAACCCACATGAAAGACGTCTTGAGTGCCGGTTCTTTGTAAATTGAGAGCGAGGATACATCGTAGGCAGAATTTTTTCAAATTCTGTTGAAAGTCATTTTATAAGCTGAGAGATAAAAAGGTCCAATCTTAAGCAACTATAAAAATATAAATAATTAAACATGTGACAAATCAAGAGTATAAAAACAGCTAGTTGAGCTTTTTGATAGTTGTTGAAAATTCATGTCGCCATGAAGTATTGTACAGTTTAACATTTTATCTTTTGGCTTATTTATAGTGATTATTCGTCCTGTTGCAAGCTGATGCTTTTGCCGCACTTCAACACAAAATGCAAAAGCCTGACTGGTTTGGAAATACTGGTAATGTAATCATAACTGATAATATCATTATATCCCACAACCTTTTTATATGTACATTATTGTTATTTTTCTTCTATATTGTTTATTTTAATCTCTCATTTGTGTCAGATACTTAATATTTTTTACACTATGGCGAAGAGAGTAATATTAAAATGTTCTTCACCAGGCAGCGGCCCAAGAGAGCACTTTATTTCCAGTTGAATGTCTCTCTTGACCTTTTATGCTTTCAGTTGACTTTCGAGGTTTCCATCATGTAGACTTTTTTTTTTTTTTTAGTTTACTTTTCTTCTCTTCCCCTTTCTTTATTCTCTCCCTGTTGCACAAACAACCAGGAATCGAGGACACAAACTCTCTAACAAATAAACGTTGACCTATAACGAAGGAAGATCTCAAAAGATGCACCCCTGATTCCAGTAACGCTGTAAGAGCTAACAAAGGTCAGGGGAAAAAGAAAAAAAAGAGGGAATATACTGTATGAGGGGGAAAAACTCTCCAGGGAATCAATGAGTGAAGGCTAAGGCAGGCATGAAGATGCTTTTAAAATAATAATAAACATGCTTTTGTACTTCATGTACAACTCATAGTTTTATAGAAAAAAGATAGAAATGCTCTCTACTCTATAGATTATTAGATTTTTGTCAAAAAAATAATTATGCATTTGATTCCGCTTTCTTCCACTTTTTTTTTCTACCTTACTTTTTTCAATTGTGCTCTGATGAATTATGGGCTTCACAAGTGGGAAATCTATTCCTCACTCCATTTGCATTTACACAAAAGAGATGCTGAACAGTACAAATGGCTGCTGACCAAGGGGCAACCTCGGGTTGTGAAAAATGAGTCCAACATGGAAGTGCCAAAACGGGCAGTTCCTCTAATGAACCGTCTCCAACAGTGAGTAAATCTCAATAGACCCACCTACTCACTCACTCGTCTATACCGCTTTATCCTGTATACAGTGAGTGGGGGCTGGAGCTTATCCCAGGAGTCTTGGGGCAAGGGGTGGGGTACACACTGGATGTGGTGCATCACAGGATACACACACACATTACGGACAATCTGGACACGCCAATTAGACTAATCTGCATGTCTATGGACTGTGGGAGGAAACCCACCAAGCACAGGGAGAACATGCAAACTCCATGCACACGCACCCCAGGTGGGAACCGAACCCGGACCCTGGAGGTGCAAGACAACAGTGCTAACCACTACACCACATTAGATAGACTGATGACAACTGCACAGGGGGTGAATTTATATGTACCTCACCTGTTAAAATTGCATTAAGTCATAAAATTATACATATTTAGGGGTGTGACTGATTTCCATGAAGGGTGCACTACAGGTGTCATGCTAGTGGTTTCCTCTGCATCCCTTTAGCTAATCATCAGTTTAGTGGTATAGTTTAACTTCCCAAAAGAAATGTAGTAGTTAGTAGACATGTGAAAAAGTGTAGAGTAGGAATGACTGAGATTAATCAAAATAAAAGTAAAGTTAGCATATAAATAAATGTTAGCCTCTTTAAGCAATTTAGCTTATCTTACGCTAGCTTGTGGTAAGTATACGTGCTCCAACAAACAGCAACGCTCTGGCCAGTTGCCCCTTTCTGGATTAACCGGGGTACAGGCAGGGTCAGCTCCTGCCAAGACTCCCACAGTTGAGCTTCACAGCCGCTCATCAGAAAACCAACAAGCGACGTCAGAGTGTTTGTCCAGTTCCTATACAGTCTATAGTGCTGTCCAGTACAAATGAGGCAAAGGATTAAAAAAAATGTAATATTAGAAACAATTAGCACTAGAAGATGGAGAAAACGTTTACACAAGAAAGTGTTATTATTTTGTCTAGCTCTTTTAGACGAAAACAGACATTGGTCACAAAGGGGATTTACAGAACTCTGGATGTGAACTTGAATCACTGATGAGGAAAGCCAGACATAAGAGTCGCAAAGAATAACTCCTTGAGACAACATGAGGAAAAAACTTCAGATGAACCTGCAGGAGCTTTAGCATTTGTCACAGAGGATCAAATGAGCTGCTACAGAGTCGGATGCGTAACGCGGACACGGCCTCACCCTGCGCTTGTGCGGAGGACGGGTGATTGGGATCTTTGTCTGACAAGTCAGCACTTGTTTGTCCAGGCCGGGGAAGCTCTGAGGATGCATAAATAGACTCATCATGAGGCAGCGGCATGGATCATCTGGAGGCCAGGCAGAGCTGCTGATACTAATGCCTTAGCAAACGACACCGAGGAAAGCACGGGGGATGTGTAAAGCGGCACAGTGGAACGGAGGCTGTTGCTCCATTCCACATGACTACGTCCCTGAGATGAGAAACGGCTATGTAATTACTCTTATCATTCGTAGTAAGTTCATAATTAAAGCCTGCGCCACTTTCAATTTACTCTGCAGCAAGGGCTAATCGCTGCTGCTCTCTTCAACGGGATCACACTTCAAATGGAGGACAACCTAGAAATGGCATTTAAAATATAATTGCGTTAGCTGGGAAAAAAAATAGAAAAAAAAAAGGAACTGAAGGACATAGTTTGGATCATGTCGTATAAAAGTAAAAAAAAAGCCTCCTCAGTTTATGGATCTGATCTGTCTGGAAGCAAAAGTCCTGTCTGATAGGTAGAACGTGATAACATCTCCTTTACAAGGCTCTAATGAGTGTAAAGCATCCAGCTCGCCTTAGCCATACTCTGACCCGTATTAACCTGGCTCCTCAGGATATAGACTGAGGATCTCCAAAAGATGTGCAGCAGGTGGGAGGAACACATGGCATGGGAAACAGACGGCGACGTACCGCCTGCAGCAGCTCAGTAGATGAATTCTAAATTGAGGGAGAATCGGCGGCATTTAGGCAAACAGCAAAAACCCCATAAGAGCTTCAGAAGGCTGCTGAGGGGTTTTAGGTAAAGAATGGCTGGTTGACAGATGTACTCGCTAATACTTTAATTCTTAAGCATTAACCAAAAGAAAGAAGGGATTTCACCATAGATTAGCATAGTGGTAATGATGCATCACAAGCCCCAGAGTCTTAAAGAAAACGGTTCCTCTTTAGCAAATACATTACCCAGAAGCATTTTCCAGGGTGCCGGTAGACCCCGTTAAAAGCATGTCCTCAAGTCAGAGTCAAGTCAAGTCGCATTTTTTTTTGTTTGCCATTGCTTACTGAAGAGGTAGGTCATCAGTCTACAGCTGAACACAGACAATGACTCAGATGACGGACAGTCAGGGAAGCTGAAGTTCATTCCACCACCTGGGTGCCAAAACAACAAGTCTTGATGCACGTCTTCCTTGTTATCTGAGAGATGATGGGTCGAGTTGAGCTGTGCTATAGCACCGGCGAAAACATGGTAAAACAAAAAGTATAATTCTCCACTAAAACAGCCGAAGGTAAACTATTTTTTTTTTTTTAAACACAAAACTATTATTAGGAAGGCTGAACAGAAGCTACACCTTGCCAAAGAGCAGGGAACAGGTGTTGTGTATTAACAAAGCAGCTCTTCATATATTTAGGTATTAGATCCTAAGCAGAAATCGCCCTACACCACGGCGTCGTAAACAGCAGAAGTTAAAATACTGAGCTGAGACATGTGGGGAATAGTAATGAGACTCGAGAAGAGAAACACGGTTTGTGGAAAATGACGGATAAAATAAAGTGCGTATATACTCATGCTACTTGGGAGGGCTGAACAAAATAAAACAAAAAGAAAAATCCAACTTTCAGGAAACGCAGACGAAAATAACAATGCATGAGGTCTAGATTTAGATCTTTTGAGTGAACCTTACAGACTGAAGGAAATTCACTCTCATCTATACCGCTTACTCCTGTATACAGGACCCGTTGATACAAGATTTAGCTTTCTATGTATACAAACAATGAAAATCCAAATGCTGGAAGGGTTTTAGAGTCTAGTGTAAGCTGTTGTATGTAATATGGTGATGAGTGACACATCAGAGGTTTCTCCCAGGGGGAGAGAAAAAAAATCACTCCATATGCAGCAATAAATGTATTCCTTTTCTGTACACATGAAGTAAAAAAAAAAAATTCACTGAAGTGACCCCGGGACAGACTGGCAGACGAAGAGCTGTAAAATTCAAGATGCAATCGAAACCTGAAATGCATTTTCATCCCTGCTTATCCACAGCATCCATGTGGTAAGGAGAATGGCAAAAGAGGGTACAAGGTGTTCTCTTCAACTATTGGCATGCTCCTAGTGCGATGTCTTTCTCCATGCAATGTCACAAGCATTAATCAAGACTGCAAATGGACAATAAGGAAAATGACATTTCTATTAGCAGTCTGACATCCCTGATGCATGATCCCATATCCCACCATATAAAAAAAAGTTTAGTGCATTTATTTTAACTCTCCACGTTCGTTTTAACTAAGATATTTACAACATGCTGCCATTGTGTTATACTGTATGTGTCATTTTCAGGATTAATCCAAGTCTGTATTACATGCATACAAAAAAAAAAAAAAAGGATTGCATAAGAAAGACAAAGTAAACAAAAGACATGGAGAGATAAAGTCAGGTCCGGTGCTGTCGACCTGAGGGCTCTGTAGTACAGTCACATCTGTTTGTTCTCCTATTGAATCAATACTGACGAGAGTGCAAGTCATTGACCTGTGCTGTAATCTCTTCCGCTGCATCCTGTTCTCCTTTTACAATCCCTCTACTAATCTCAGCAAGCATTCCTCACTCTAATTAGCCCGGACTTATCCGGTCTGTCTGTACGAGTCAGTTTAGTATTGTCATCTGAAGTCAGGCTTAGTTCTTTGTGCAGTTCTGCCATCATTCATTTGCTAGTTGGACGTCAATCGCTCCCATCTGCCCTACCTAAGGGGGAGTGTATATGCAGCCGCACGCTGCATCTTCAGGGAATGAAAAGAACGACTGGCCAAGCACGAGTGACAGCTGAGGGGCCTCGGATGAATTCGTATGATGGAGTTCCAAAGTTCAGGTCAGGATATGAAATTCGATTTTCTGATGATCGGCGTCACTCGGTCCATGCCATCGGACGGAACTTGGCTGGTTTTTTATTATTAATATCTTTAGCTTCTTCCTTTTGTCTCTGTGGGAAGAAGATTACAGATGATGTTTGTGGAAAGGTTTTAAGGCAAACGTTATAGAAAAATGCAGGTCCTACAGTAAATATCGCTGTAAGTCACAGTAAATGCTGTAACCACAGGCAGTACTAAAAACAGTGCATTATTATAATAATGTAGCGGTAAGGTGCACATTTCCGAGCTCTACCAGATGTTCCATTTCTGAAGCAATGTACAATGTACAGACGAACGTCGAGCACTCCAAGGCTGAAACAAAGGATTCACGCTTACTTCTGAACTACACAGCACTATGCTGTAGACAGAATACAAATACAGCTAGTCAATATTCTTCATTTGTAGGACTCTAGTGCTTGGACAGACTGCTTGGATAGAGTTTGGTAAAACTAAAGCAACATAACTGTAACTAAGTAGGAGAAACTAAGTTTTACTCAACATCCTGCAGAACCACCCACAGCGAGGACTGCTGAGGACTTCGAATGTTGCTTCGAATGTTGATTTAAGCGTGGCATGGTTGTTGGTGCCAGTTGGGCCGGTCCGAGTATTTCACAATCTGCTCAGTTACTGGGATTTTCACGCACAACCATTTCTAGGGTTTACAAAGAATGATGTGAAAAGGGAAAAACAGAGTATGCGGCAGTCTGTGGGCGAAAATGCCTTGTTGATGCTACAACCTTGAGGCGGATGGGCTACAACAGCAGAAGACCCCACCGGGTACCACTCATCTCCATCAACTGCAAGATGCTATCCTATGAATATGGGCCAACATTTCTAAAGAATGCTTTCAGCACCTTGTTGAATCAATGCCATGTAGAATTAAGGCAGTTCTGAAGGTGAAAGGGGGTCAAACACCGTATTAGTATAGTGTTCCTAATAATCCTTTAGGTGAGTGTATGGATGCTTTCTCTTCTGCCATACACTATAAGAAAAAGGTATTTGGCCAAACTAATTAATAATTATTGAATTCTGGTGTTTCAATCAGGCCCATTATTCCCAGTGAAGGACAATCTTAATCCTTCAGCAAACCAAAACATCTTGGACAATGCTATGCCTCCAACTTTGTGGCAACAGTTTGGGGAAGGCTCTTTTCTATTTCAACATGACTGTTTCCCAGTGCATTTGACTATAAAAACAAATGGTTCGGTGTGCAAGAACTTGACTGGCCCTAACACAGAGCCCTGACCTCAACCTCTTCAAGCAACTTTCCAATGAACAGGAACGAAGAACAGGCCTTCTCGTCCAACACCAGTGTGACCTCATAAATGCTCTACAGAATGAATGGAAAGGAGTTTGCACAGAAATACTCCAAAAAATCTTGAGGACAGCCTTTCAAGAAGAGTGGAAACTGTTACAGCTGCAAAAAGGGGACCAACTCCATATTGATGTATATGTATTTGGATACAACATCACTGCAGGTTTGATCTTACGATACTTATATCCATGTACGGTAGTATACACATTTTTTCTGTAACTTTTAACTTTGTGGTGGAATACTGATGTTTTTAAATCAGAAATGTTTTGATAATACTTTTTTACAGTACATTTTTATCTAAACAGACACATTAATATCTACCGGCAATCTAGTAGTGGCTAAGTGCTTTATGTGGTCATCAGCAGTACAAGCCATCACCAGTGCAATTGGCTTGGTGTTCGTCTCATCTCCTTCACTTGCTGCACTAAATATGATATTTTTAGGAAACAGGCTCCATCCTCATATCGCTGTCATTAACTGACCTAATGTCATTACCTGAGCCCATGCACCGATTACAGTTCGGATACCGTTCCAATTGCTCAAACCGATCACACACCTCCCACACACAGCCTGAGTCAGATGAACAGCAGAAAAGGAAATTATGTTCAATTGCATTTTTTGTTAACTACAGCTCAGTGTTTAACACTACAATCCCCTCCAAATTCACCACCACGTTTAAGGGCTCAAGGTTTAACGTGACCCGTAGTCATTGGGTCTCCAACTTCCAGCCTTTCAGACGACAAGCAGTATGAGTGGGCTGACAGCTCTCACCCTCATCACTGGTTTGTAGGAGAGAAACTATCACCCTCTTAAGATCAAGAGAGTCCCAGTGGAGAGAATGGACAGTTCCTGGTACCTCTGTATTTATATCATGCCAGACTTCCTGCCAGTCATGATCCCATCACATTAACATGCTGGTGAAGATGGCCTCTCAGAGCCCTTAGAAAACTGGATGCTTAAGGTAGTTTTACTGCCCTCTAAAGAGTTAAAGAACGAGACAGCATCCTGATGATAGACTTTATAACCTGATTTGGGAACAGAAACAAGCCGGTTATACGAGCTGTCCGGAAGGTGGTGTGACCTACAGTATATTCTATCCAAAGCAAGTGGTGCTGGAGCAAACCCAGGACGATTGGGTAGAACCTTAGCCTTATCTGGATAATGGACTTCTTTACAGTGTGTTGTTTGCGCTTCCACTTCCTGGAGGCAGAAACTGGTAGAATGAGGAAAAGCTTCATCCCACAAGTCATTTGGTTTAGACTTTGGATTTATTTGCACAACACCTACATATGTGCAACATGTATTTCACCACAACTACAGTACCACGGCCCAATGCTGCACGTACGGCTGCAGATACCTGCACTTTTTACATTTAGTCCATACGCTTTATATATAAATGTTTTTTTTATTTATCTACTTGTATTCCGACTACATTTTAATGAAGTACATTGTGTTTCTAGGTCACCGGACTCAAAAGCATTTCACTGCACATTTTACTGTACTATGTCTGTATTTTTTCTGTCATTTGTGCAAAAACAGCATTAGGGTAATTGAAAACACAACTTTTCCAAACCCACTTTCAAGGTTCAAACTCTTTCACTCTTTGCATGAAAGCAAAAGCAAAAAAAAAAAAAAAACATTTTTCAAAAGCGCTGGCAACCCAGCATCAATCTGTGCATGCCCTTTGCATTATAAATGCAAGGACTCCATTTATTATAGCTGCTGAGTAGCCTGTTACTTTGCGGTCTGTAATTTATGTGATAACTTGTTTGAAATTTGATTTTGCTTAGTTCTTTTATAACACCATTATACAGAGGCTGTGGAACGAAACATAACATGTGCTGTACTTCTCCTGAATCTACCACTCCGGCAGTACAAACAGTCGGTCCTCCTTTCTGTCAGTCCACAGACGTATGAATCCATGCACCTGAATGAGCTTCTTGCCATTTTTCAGAAGGTTTCAGGTTCAAACCCCATCACCACCAAGTTGCCCCTGTTGTTCCCCTGAACAAGGCCTTAACTCTTGAGGTGTATAAGATAAATGTTTATGAGCATTTAACACTCTTCTTCTTTGGTGTAAGTAATAAAGTCCCAGAACCTGTGTGGACGGTTTTTGTTTATTTTCTAACAATGGACAATAGTTAATCTCTTGAGGAATGATGCATGTCACAGGCCATGACTTATAAACTTACAAAAGCACACGGGTCTTTGTGACCGACCTCGTATTACACAAATGTGCAAGTGTGTCCAGACACAGACACACTACCGACCGCAGGCTTCATGGCACTCAGGAGTACAATAAAACTGCATCACCTGGAAGCTAGTTATACAGAGAAATGTCAACGTGTGCAAATAAAATCACCCCGTTTTTGTAAAGCGCGGCCTTGCTTTTGGAGAAAGGTCATTCCCATGTGCAATAATGGAGAAAAAGAGCTGGGAAATGCGATGGATATGAAAGTTTCATAAGTGGCAGAAAATGCTGAGGACACGGGAATAAATCCCTGGACGCAACATCTCCTTGCTCTGAGAGACTTTATGAGGGATAGCATGCTATCAAGGAGGAAACTAAGCATTAATAATAAATGACTTAAAGGTTACACAAAACGGACTACTTTAAAATAATGCCATGTGGGAGTTAGAACATAAACTTCACTTGCTGTTACATGGTTTGGAAAGAATTCACAAAGGTCCACATACACACTTAAAGAAGCCTTGGGAATAAGAGCATAACAACGTTATTACTAGTCTCTCTCGCTTTCTCCGTCTTACATATCCAGACTGGGAGATGTGTGTATTCTGGGTGAATGGCCTCTCATTAGCAGCAGTTGTCAAGGCGATGAAAGCTGGTCTGACCGAGACCTCTGGGTAGCCCTCACATCTCCTCAGACTTTCGTCTCTTCTGATATACACACTTGGACACAAACAAGGAAGTGAGAAGGAAAGAACAAAAAAAGAAAAAATAAAATAATAAAAGAGATATGCACACATTGAAGAAGCCCACGCACAAATAGTTTTCATTCACTGACTTGAGCTACATCAACCTCCAGAAAAATTCCTGCATGTCATGACCATCTGCACACATGCTGGTCAGGTGAACACAAACTCAATTCAAGCTACTGCACATTTGCTTTCGATGGGTTGCAAAGCTTCAGAAAAAAAACTGGAAAAAAAAAATAAAAAAAACATCCACACATGGCCTCCAACCAGATCACAGCGACTTTATTACGGGAAACCAGAACAAAAAAGAGATGATCACAGACCGAAAGGGAGAAAAGGATAAGGGCAGTGGTGTGTGAATGGATAGATGGACACGCCACCTGCGTCTTGAAGGCGAGAACAAGAATAAACAGGCGGACCGAATACAAGCGGGTGGATGAAAATGTATGGAGAAGCCAGAGTTAATTTAGCACCTCGGAAGACAAGCTTTCATACGGAGGTCTAAAAAATTGAACAGGACACGATGACTCAGAGCCGCGCTGACAGATCTGGTCTTCTCGCAGTGCCAAAAAAAAAAAAAACCCACGTGATGTAACAGTCTACCAGCGTGCAGTCACCAGCTAACAGAATACATTCCTCCTACGCTGCTGGGATACAGCCAGACGAGTGTGTATTAAAGTAGTCTAAAAATTGAGCACATCATTCAGTTCGTTCAGATGATGCATCATCCGGCGTCTTCCAGCACCCAGCATGGACAGAGGCAAAAAAAAAAAAAAAGATAAAAAAAATCACTGTCACTTGGTATGATACGGATGCCACCGAATACGAACGTGTTATACGTAATGAACAGATAATGCTTTCTAAATAGATATGAACACAGATGTACACCAGATACATATGCACTTTTCTTTTTTTTTCTTGTCATTTTAAATAAACTTTGCGAGAAGTTGATTCTAGATTTGGCGACATTTATTGATCAGGACGGTGCGGTATACTGTACATTGAGTGGATTTGTGCGCATTTCGCCACAAGAGCAGTCATGAGGTCAGGAATGGATGCTGATGACCATGGCTTTATGGCTCTCTCTGGGAAACTGTATTGCTACAGCACAATCATGTGCTTCCACCTTAACATCAACAATTTCAGGAAGAACTGCATATTGGCTGTGATGGTGAGGTCTCCACAAACCTTAAGTCATTAAGCGTATAGACCATGTGCACCTTGGCCAAAGGAACGGTACTTACAGGATACCAGTACCAAAACACACATACAAAAACCAGTCGGCGAGAGCACACATCCTGCTAACGTCATATCCCACAGCATCGCCTCATTTGCAACAGAAGCACTGAACGATATAACCCAATTGCTACAAAACGGCACCAAATCCAGGAGGATTCGCATATTTCTACACAATTTGAGGTAATAAAGCTTGTTTCTCTTTTAAATGATTGAAAGTTATTAAATGCATATGAAAATAATCAGCGGAACAGAAGCTAGCAATTGCTAGGCTATTTGTTTAATTCAATTTTATTTCTATAGCGCTTTTAACAATGGTCATTGTCCTAAATCAGCTTCACAGAAATGAAAAGAAAATGAAAAGAGGACTTATGGAAATGTATATATGTGTAAGAAAAATGGTGTCTAGATAATGAGATTGTCCCTGATGAGCAAGCCAAGGGTGACGGCGACAGTGGCAAGGAAAAACTCCCTGAGATGGCAATAGGAAGAAACCTTATGAGGAACCAGACTCAACAGGGAACCCATCCTCATCTGGGTGATAACAGATAACAGAAATTGTATAACATCATGTGTGTTATGCAGATGAAAGTTCGATATAACAGAAGTTATTTAAATTAACACAAAGTCCAGTTCAGCTCAGGGACGAGTTGAAATTTAGCGGGGTCACAAAGCATCAGATAATCCTCTGGGTGACCTGGTAATCATCAGGCAAAGGTTTTTTTTCCCCCTTTTTCTTTTGCCTCCGAAATACACTTTGAAGTTAAGTTTTGATGAATTTTGAAAAATACAAAGTAGCCTAATGCAGATTAATGGTACAACCATCTGCTGTTGTGACTCACGTCATGGTAAGAACCAATCTGCAAATGTACAAAGAGTGGCAACGCATTGCTAAATATCCCCTACTAACGGAATTCCCAAATAGCTCAGAGCAAATATGTACAGCAATCACACTGAGCTGTAGCAGATCAAACTGAATCTCAAGGGGGTTTTGCGTCGCTAAAAGGCTCTTAACTTCCTAAAGTCTATTTGGGAGACTCCCTCTAGAGGAAACCCTTTGCTTGTGAGAGCTGTGAATCATACAGTAGGTAGACCTTTGACCTCTGATTCGATATTTGGACATAGCAATTTCCATTCAAAAGCACTTATGCTTACTGTCTGATTTGTCTCAAGTAGCTGTATTTAAAAAGTTTTAAAGATATTTAGTAAATAATTAACTTCAAAATGCTGTGTAACTTCGCTGTCGATCATTTAAATGCGATATCTTGTACAAAGTGATAACCTTCCTATTTCCTGCCAGTCTCCTGCTCCACACACCAGTAGGGGGTGGCATTGTTCCCACTGCCCATAAACTCAATAGATGAAGAAGAAGCGGCAATAATCTTGCAAAACAAGAGTATTTTGCAAGCACTTATTAGAAGTTGTAAGCAGTCTGTATTTTCTACAAAAGTTGTAAATTTTCAAGGAATTGTATCACTGATTTAATCACACAGATCTATTCTGCATGTGTGCAAACTGAATTAAAACACTTTTTCTATAATAAACTAATTTAAAACATTTCAACTTAATCTGTCCCCATCACATCTGCAGCATATGTAGAGTTTCCACTGACATGAATATCAACGCTTCTCCGCGGAAAGAAAACAGAACAGCTGTTTTGTCAAACTGACCTACCGTACAATACACATCCGAAAGAAGCTGGTAAATTGTCAACGCACACATCAAACACGCATTTATATGATTCCAAGCCTTCTAATAGATACAACGCAGCAAAAATGTGCTTTTAGCTTCTTTTTCATACCTAAAGCATCCGTGGTATCCATGTGTAGCAATTTACAGTGGTAACAAAAATGCAAATCCTATTAAAGCAAATCTCTGAAAGAAATTAATTAGACACACATCACCCTTTAAAAAATTGAGTTTCGAATTCACGTTCCCATAAATGTTTATGGCTGCCCATTACAGGATCTTAAATATCTTTAAGCTACTGCTTTACAGAAGAGGAGGAGGCACAAAAATAGGTATGGACATTCCTGGTTGCCAGCAACAAATCAATCCACTTAAGGAAGATGGAAGAGAAGGAAGAAGTCCATCGAGGCGCACATTAAGACCGAGAGGACACCATAATCAGCTTTCCTTCAGCAGTGGAACAAAAAAGAAATATTAAATAAATAAGGGAGTTGCATGTCTGCATGGGCAATTAAAAGAGAGAGAGAGAGAGAGAGAGTAAGAAAAAGAAAGAAAAAAAGCCAAGTGACTGACTAGGAATGAAAGTGCTGCTTGCGGCAAAACCAAGTTGGGTGATTAATGAGAAATTCCAGGTGTTAATAGGACTGTGTCAGAAATCACAGCTCTATTCTGAGAGTCTTCACTTGGAGACACAGTGTTCACACGAGTCAGGAGTGACCTAGTGGTGATAATGTGATGTAGATGCAAAAAAAGCAGGCGCTTCAGATGGACTTTTGCACTTGTTTAGTGATGCCTCAACAGTTTCCAAAGTAATCACCATCATCTATCACTTGTAAATAATATCCTTACAATAACTGGCCTTTTTTTTTTTTAATGTTTTTTTTTTTTTGCTTTAATTAAGAAAAGATCACGTCAAATTTGAAATGGCCAACTCCAAATCCATTAACTCTCCGAGCGATGATGGAAAAACTCCTGGAATAGAGCCGTCCAGCACCAACGCCTGCAGACGGCATACAGATGGTGGAGCAGGGAAGCAGAGCAGCAATCTTAGAAATTCCTTATGATTGAAGGAGATGCTGTCATCATACATGTTCCTCAAGTACGACATGTTCCTGAATTCAAATCTCCAGGTTGCTTTGTGCCTGAATTCGCCCTCCTTCAAGGCTTGAGATGTAACCGGAATTGAACACATTATTTGGACTAAAGTGTTATTGTGTTCCAGATGGAGTCATATAGAGCTGCATTATAAAGAAGTGCTGCGCTTTGGAGATTTGTACATTCTAAGGTGCTTTTTCGTTCAGTGCATGTGGTAATGAGTGCTTCTTTAAGTTATTGTGGCTTTCCTGTCGATGTGAACTGTCTTCTCAGACACCTTTTCAACCCACAAACTGCAACTCGCTGGATTTTGTCACAATTGCATGTAACCTCCAAAAACTGCATTTTAAAAAAAAATATTCAAACCAGCCTGTCAAGCACCAACACTCAAGCCATCTTGATGCTGCATGTGGAAATGAAATTATTCTCTTGACCTGCATCTGCATGCTTTTTGCATTTGGATACTGCCACATATACGCTGAGTGTATATTAACTCGTTTAAACATAGTAACAACGGTAGCTTAGTGGGTATGATGTTGGATGACTGAATGAATATCCCAACACCGACAAGCTGCCACTGCAGGACATCTGAACAAAGTCTTTAACCTTCAACTGTTCAGTTATGTAAAACATTTGATAAATGCAAGTCGCTCTGGATAAGGGCATTTGCCACATTCGATATACATAAGTGAAGTCCGTTCTCATGGAAACTCCATTTTTATTTTTAGGAAAATCTAAGATGTACTCGCTTCCACATGGTCTCACATGAATCTGTTATTGTTACATAAATCATTATCCTGATATCTGTCAATCTGTTGGTTTTAATGCAGTATGTCTCTGGTATATACACTGCCTGGCCAAAGAAATTACTGGAATTGTGTTCAGAACTGTCCAACACACTATTAAAATTTGAAACTGTCAACTTCGGAGAAGAAATGTGGTCAGGGAAAATAAAAATCATGAATGACTGTGATCGAAGATCACACGAAATCCTGGCGAAGCTGCAATGTCAAAAAGTTGGGACAACAGAAACCGTAGCTATGAGTAATGGTGAAAGTAAAAGCATTTCCATACAAACAATGACATGAGATCTCAGAGGACTGAAAAAAGTACACTTTTAATGAGGATAATTTTGAAGAAAAAAAAAAGCTTGAGTTTCTTTCGGCTCATAAAGAACGGACTTTGGAAGAATGGAAAAAGGTCATGTGGTCTATTGTGTTCAGAGTGACGTCTGTCAGGTAAGAAGGAAAGTGCATGAAGCGATGCACCCATCATGCATGCTGTGGATTCCAGTGTACAAGCCTCTAGAAGCAGACTTGAGAATCAGTTGCTCAACAACGTTACACTATGTGGGAATAAAATGAAGTCATCTAACTAAATGTACTGAATGACCAGGTTATCGCATCAATGGACCTTTTTTCTACCATGATGGAGCATGGAATTCCCAGGACTCAACTTTATGAAGAGCATGAGGAATAATGTTCACACATGAACTACAAGATATAATCAGACAGTCGTACAAAATATTAGAGTGTCAATTTGCCTGTTTCCTCCCTCCCTCGCTCATTTGTTGCCATGTCGTGTATGATGCAAAATATATATATTTTTAAAAACAACTTTTAATATTATTTTTTTAAACCTCCAAACAGTAAAACAGCATAAATATCAAAAATAATTAATACATATAAAAATAATTAATACAATATATAAAGTAAAAAGAAAACAAATTAACCTGCACTTTACCTTTAAAAAAAGTTAAAATAAATCCCAACAGATAAGTGTTTCCGTTTGTGTGCACAGGCAGCATGTATTTTTTGTGTGTGTGTGTGTGTGTGTGTGTGTGTGTGTGTGTGTGTGTGTGTGTGTGTGTGTGTGTGTGTGTGTGTGTGGGTGGGTGGGTGTGGAATTAGCCCCTTCCCTCGCCTTGTCTTAACTCTTTTTAAGTTTCACAACAAACACACAACGGAAACGCTGTTTTAATGGAAAAAAAAAATAAATCTCTCTAATGACACTCGCGTGAACGCAGACTAACAAAGTAAAAAAAAAAACAAATGTACCAGCACCTTTCCTTTGAAAAGAATCGCAACAGAGGAGAGTTTCTGTGTAGAGCAGAGTGTGTGTGTCTGTGTGAAGCCAGGGAGGGGGGGTGTAAAGGCGAGAGTGTGTGCGTGTGTGTCAGTGTGTGTGTGTCGTCAAAAAACTCGGCACTCGTAAACCAAGATATGCTCGTTTAAAAACCTTTGCTCGTCTTGCGGAACACTCGTAAACCAAGTTACTCGCAATCCGAGGTTCCACTGTACATTAAACAGTAAAACGGCATAAATATTAAGAATATCGCCTAATATTTTTTCAGAAACTTGGCCATCAAGATTAAACAATAATATGATAAATTTTTTTCTCTTCTTGTATTGTATCAATTTTTAATATACTTCATATATGAAACAAAAAGACCATGATTGTAAAGACATTTAGAGAAGCCAGATTTTATTTTATCAGTCTTTTAAGCCTATTAAACTGCTTGGGTAAATAGTTTATCTTAGCAAAGCATGTGCACTTTTTAACCTTGAACAGATTGTGTTTATTCATTTTGGAGGGGGGGGGGATTATGAGAAATTAAGATATTTCTCTCTTGCTATTTTGTTTAGTTGAAGAGAAACACTTGAAACATGGCCATGCAATGCAACAGGAGGAAACCGAATAGAGATTTTTAAGTAAAAGTTTATGAAGAGGACCTTGAATAACGCGATTTCAAGAAAGAAATGCAAAATCACACACAAATAAATAAATAAATAAATAGCAATGGACTAGCGTAAGTAGCACATATTGACAGCGTGTGTTTACGTATGAAAGTGTTGCTCTAATTCATGACTGACTACAAATGTATTGTGTGGAGAATCTCCATCTCCATCAAGGCTAATCACTCTCAGAGACATAAATAAAAGGTGCACTAAGCAGAAGCGCTCATTAAAGCGTAATGTAATAACGAGTGGGGAAAAATAAAATAAGTCCATTCCTTAATTAAATAAGAGAAGCAACGTGAATGGGAATGTGACGCAAGTGATCCTTGAGATCAGTCTGAGGAACGAAGTAGAGGAAAACAGCCCTTTTCCCCTTCTGTTAAACACACCATGAGATGCGCATTTAAACATATAAAAAGTGTTTTAACTTGGCACTCGAGCAGGAGGTCGATATGCAGGTATACTGTGTGTGTGTGTGTGTGTATATTTATTTATTTTGTCCTGGGAGGGAAATTTTATTTATTTATTTGAGCCTGTAGAAATGCTGAATTCAATGTTAGTGCTCAAAACATCTTAAGAACATCAAAAATTCTATCGTGAGATAACCATAAAAATCTGAGGTTGAACTTCACACTGAACTGTAGAAAACTGTCTTTTAAATCTTTTAAGTAAGGAATTATGCACAACCTGGTCAAGGACATGAGCTAACAAGGTTAACAAAAAAAAAAAAAAAAAAAAAAAAGTTAGATTTGTTTTCAGGGTCTTTGAATGAATGCAAAATACACAGAAGTGCCAGTATTGCTAACAAGGAAATCCCAGCAGGCAGAGAGAAAGAAGACTGTTAAAGAGGATTGCTCCATGTGAAACAATTATAACCGAGAAAAACATAGTGGCGGGATTAATTCCTGTGGTTTATGAACCAGTTTAAGCTTTTCTTTCTTTTTTTTTTTTTTCCCCAATACATCAGTCTCTAACCATTTTTACAAAGTAGGTCTTGGGTTTAAAGAAGCCACACAGCACATGGAAGAAATGTCAGAAACGGGAGAAACAAACATGCACTATTGCTTTCTACTGGCACAGCTGACTGAACGGGAAAAGCGAAAGTAACCACGAACGTCTTTAACGTCTTGTGTCTTTTCCCGTGAATGAAGTGGCTTTTCTCCAATGTATTCACGTTTAGCCTAGACCTCTGATTATGTAAGGGAAACACAGCCAAGCTAAAACAGCGCAACAATACAAAAAAACTGCAAGAAACTCAAGTTTGTCCAAAAAAAAAAAAAAAACACACAGCACAAAGCATTGAGTGGATACCAGAACCTCTTCTGGCGCTCGATGAGCTCAACAAGGAGGACACATTACTAAAACAAATCCAAACACACACAGTGTGAGCACACAATGTGCGGGGGATCAGCAAGGCTGGAGATTAAAATGCAAGGTATTTATAATTCATGCCATTGTTTTTTTTTGGTAGCCAGTGCACATCTGATAGAGCGGGAGCGGAGGCCGCGCGGCGCCCCTGCCATTAGCATCCATGGGAAGAAAAAAAAAAATTAAAAATAAAAATATTCAGAGTGAGCATGGAGGGGAACACAAAACAGTTGCCCACTTCTGAGAGCTGTTCCTAAGCAACAGGAGGGAGGAAATGGAGAGAGAGAAAGAACGAAAGGAATAGAGGGGAAGACAGGAGGGGGGGAGATGGTATAATTATAACAAGTTTTTCTTTTAATTCTCACATCTGTCATGCCCCCTTGAGCTTCGATTTCCTCTACATCTTTACACATTCTGTCCATTCTGCACTACTGGAGCTTCATTACATCCTGTTTCGCTTCAGCAAAAGTTTATAGTTACATTTACACTTAAAACTCAGGAACGATAAATCACAGTTGCGGCGACTCGTGCACTTTCTCCATCAAAAGTCTTAAAGCCTGTAAACAAAACTCGCACGAGATGTGGGAAGAGGAAACACCGAAGCCTGGCGCTGGAAGCAAGCTGCACTTACTTGTTCTGCATCATGTTCATGATGACCCAGTCAGTGGGGTAGACGTTCTTCCCGATGAGGTCTTTGAACATGATAAATGTTTCCATTAAGAAGTCCTGTAAGGGAAAGGAGGCAGCGTGTGAGATGAAGCACTACTGCATCGCAGTCCGCAACGAGGGCTGCACACACACACACACACACACACACACACTGCTGTAGGTATAAAACCGAGGATTATTTTGATGCTCCATTATAAAAAATTAAATTAAAAAACACTTGAAAAAAAAAAAAAAGAAAAGAAAAAGAAAAAAGAGAGAGTTTAATACTTGCAGGAAAGAACATTCAAGCTTTGGTGTTTGAAATAACTACAAATGCTAAAGGCGAATGGAAACAGCTGTGTCAATTCAGAATAGACCAAACCTGAAGGACAAACACAAATACATGTGCCAAAGAGTAAACAATCTAAACAGAGTGAAAAATTTTCAATACATGCATTTAAGCATCAATTAAACAGCTGTTAATAACAGACCAGTTAAATATTCTCTAAACATTTTATAGCCTTTATGATATTTACAGTAAAACACTGTTTACCTCTGAGACTGGATATAAACAAGGAGAGGAACACAAGTACAACTTTGTCTCTTTCAGGTAAACATAAGCATGTTTATGACAGTGCAGTTAATCTGAGAATATTTCTGTATATAGAATGGTCATATTATTATTATTATTAAGCAATGCCACACAAGTAGAAGTGCTGTTGTACTGAATATCGGCACGGCTGTGAAACAGTTGCAGCACAAGCATAATCAAACATAATATGGTTAGAATATTGGCTAACTTCTGGGGTCGAATCCCAAATAACGTAAATGGAAAGCTAGTGCGCTAATGGGGGGTTTTACAAAAAAGATTTTACAAATCTTTTTAAAAAAAGATTTTTTTAAATCTAACTAGAACAAAACACGGCATACTGATGATGGCATCCTGTTGCCTTAAGTCCAGTGCTATGGCGCTATCCTACGGAGACTTTAAAAGGGACAATTATTAAAAAATAATAATAAAAAATAAAAATTAAAGGAAGGATATTTGACGCCACACTGAGGCTTGCAAAAAAAAAGCCTTTTCTTTTTATTTTAATTATTTTGTAATTTACTTTCCAAAAAAAAAAAAAAAAAAAAAAAAACAATGATGTGTCTACCAATGACTCACTGTATGATTTCAAAAATGATCCGCACTCCAACTATATTAAAACTTCTCTTGGCTTTATTAGTGCTTTCAAACGGGAACATCCTCAACTGTAGACTGAGAAAAAAGTTCAAAAGTCGACCATCAGCCAGAAAACTGATGCTTTTTTGGGATTCTCAAGGCAATCAGGAAAAAGGTTCAACAAATCAACAGTACTCGTTACATGAGATGCTTATTGAAGACCTGAAGAACTTTGTTTGGAGATGTTCACGCATCGTCCTTATAGTCCCGATCTCGCTCCACGAGGACGGAGTTTCACTTCTGCTGAGGAAGTGAAGACAGCGGTGCATTCGCGGCTCGCAGCTCAGCACACCACATTTTTTAATGATGCAATACGTAAGCTTGTTGACAGATGGATAAAGTGTGTTGGAAAGAAAGTCGACAAATGATGTATTTATCTTTCAAACATTCATTTTAGAAAAGTGTTGCTATCCACAAGAGAACTCAAGCCGGCCAGGGTAAAGAAATAATGCACAGCTGAGTTGAAGAGTCAATGTGTCCTCGAGTGTGTCGTTTGAACAGATTCAATTACCTTGTACTGATTTGCATAAATAAATCAAAATCACTAAGAAAATATCTTTAATACAAGACTGAATAATTAGACCAAGAATATTAGACACACAACAATATATAAATAAATGTATATACACACACACACACATATACACACACACACACACACACACACACACACACACACACACACACACACAGACACACACACACAGACACACAGACACACACACACAGTACCTCGACATACGGATGCCACGCCTTGCAAATTTACGCCTTAAAAACAAAAATTGCGTCAGTGGAAAGCCAAGCAAAGAGATTTTATTTTATTTGTTTGTTTGCTTTTGCCATTTTGTCCAAGGAGAAAACTGAGCCACTTTCAGTTTTGCTTTTAAAGCGGGCGGTGACAAGAGGAATCATAAATTAACATTAAGTGAGGTTTAATGTCAATTTATTTCAAATTTTACATCAATTACATGTATTTTTTTTTTTTTATGTTTTGATTGTTTCGTATACAAAAATCTAATTATAGTGTTGGAAATTGGCAATACCTTTGGGTTGGTAGAACGGATTATCTGCATTTACAATATATTTCCTATGGGAAAATGGGTTTAGCAATAAGAACTTTTACCTCGAGAACTCGCCTCCGGAACGGGTTCAATTTGTATGCCAAGATACCACTGTGTATATACACACACACACACACACACACACACACACACACACACACTACTCTACATCCAATGGAGCTGAGGATTTAGTGGTCAAACATCAAGTAAGAAAACGACACTCACCACTACATCTGTCCTCATCTTGCCGAATGTGTTGATCAGGTGAGTGTAGTGATAGTCGTCCATCTGTCGGAGCGTGGCCGTCATACCCGCCACGAAACTGCCCTGTACAGAAAGGAAGGGAGACGGAGAAAGAGAGCAAGCAGGCTCATTACTAGGTGGAAGAAAGTGCTGGCACAAGCAATACGCTACTACATAAAGCGCTGTCTGTCAAGGCCACAATCTGGCCCCGATGCTCATCAGTCTGTACAGTGTACGATAACCCAAGCAGCAACAAAT
The DNA here is from genome assembly GCA_013621035.1 of Clarias magur. Taxonomy (NCBI): domain Eukaryota; kingdom Metazoa; phylum Chordata; class Actinopteri; order Siluriformes; family Clariidae; genus Clarias; species Clarias magur. Next base: position 2,857,116 of record QNUK01000008.1, read on the forward strand.
CTATAAAAGTCTACGACTTCTTATTCCTGAGTATTTTGTATTCCTGAGCATCGGACCCACTGATCCGAGCATAATGATTGTTTGATTTTTGTGTCTCGGAGCAGCGATAATGCTGTTCTTTCATCAGTGCTGCTGAGCGGCTTTCTCGGTGAAAAGACGACTTGAATTCGCTTGGGACAGTAAAAGCCGTAGTAATAAAGTGAGACTAAAATACAGGAAACGGCACACCAAGTTTATATAACTTTTCAGCATTCACAATTATCTCCACATACTAGTTCAGTGAGGCGACTAATGAGCGGAGGAAGGAGAATGCCCATGGCAACCGCTACTTCACTTCTGCTATAAAGAACAGATAGAATTGCACAGGATAAAGTTTCTCCAGGTCAGCAGGAACACCCAGCATAATGAACGAATACCTGTATTTACGAATAAAGGAAACAGAAAGCAAAAACGAAATGGAGGGGAGGAAGCTAGAACATCCTGTACTGGGTTTAATTGTTTGCTTGGAGGTTGTTCCAGATTTTATTTATTTATTTATTATTATTTAAAATAAAAAAGTCCTTTCCCAAATATTAAAGTGGGATGTTGATATTACATGCTATTAACAGGAGACATGAAGCAGCATGAGAAGAATTGCAGTAATAATGGCTTCTATGATATTATGAACAGTGTGAATAAATGCATGCCATCAACGCACGTCTCCACTGTGACACGTGGACCCAGGATCGAGAACGTAACTGTCCATTACCTCCATTTTCAGAAAAATTCGGAACAATCTCTTTCGGTTTTGATATATAGAATGCAAATTAATTTTAGTAAATAGAAATAACAAATATTAAGATTGAGAGATATACATATACATAGATGGATGAAAAGTGGATGGATGGATGCAACATTTCGGGACAGATGGATAGATGGGTGGTGGATGGAATGGATGGCTAGGTTAAAGGATGAACAGAATGATGGATGGGTGGATGAGTAGGTTGGTAACGCATTGAATAAAATAAGATACCAGTAACGTTCAAGTCAACCTGAGACTTTTGATGGCGCAAAATAAGAACACAGGTTCAAGAGTAAAAACTCCCTTTATTTCTCTATATAATCCCCTGCTACACTAATGCACTTATCCCCGTGTGTCACAAGTGCTTGGATATCATCAAGAAATATTACTCAGTATGCCGGAGCCACGATCGGACTGCCTGCTTCATGTCTGAAACGCTGGCCTCCCAGGAACTCCTTTAATGGCACTTTGCTTAACAAAAACAACCGGCCTGGTTTGATGATCCACGTGCTCTAATGCTGGACCCTGAGAACCTCATAGTTGCGGTTTATAGGAAGTTGGTACCACATTCAGTCCTGAACTCATTCCCACATGTGTGGGTCATAAAAGGAGTTCCTGGGAGGCCAGACGGTCTGATCATGGATCTGGAACAACTTTCTATAGTTTTTACTCTCATGATCGGGTCCTGTAATTCTGCTCAAATAAAAAGGTCCTGGTTTGACTTGAACGTGCCTCATAAAATAAAACGGTCTATGGTAAAATTATATCCATTGTTAAATGCAAGGTTACAATTTTCACTTTCTCTTAATATGTCATCAACCCCCCCCCCCTCCCCCCCTTACATAACACCCCCGTGATGCTCATCTGTGTCTCATCTGCTGTCTGTATTTCTGGCAGTAACACCGCATACAAAAGGTGACAACACTCCACAGAGGCAAAGAGGCTTTCAGATGTTGACAGCTAGATCTGTAAACCCTGAGCAATTTAACTGACATGGTTGTTACTTTTTTGTTCACGGTTCTTCCTGAAATGTTCCGCTTTTGTTCCGTTTGTGAGTGGATCCTGCAATGATAATTAGGAATGCCCTACATAGCTGAGTGACTGCAAAACATGAGGATATTCCTGCTTTCTCCTCTCAGTGTCTCAGGCGCATAAACACAAACACGCACAGCTGGCACCTACTATAAAAGTGTCGTTCCGTATTGCTCGGTGTAAAATTTAGCAAATGCACTGAATATGCAGACGACGGCATAGCAAGGTCAAACGTACACGCGCACACACTGCATGAGCTATGACTTTAAAAGTTAATCCCTCTCCATATGCAGAGGACAGAGAGCTGATGCACAGTGTACTGTAGTTCAGCAGAACAGGACTGAGAGCCTGGGAGATTTCACATATGCTTCGTTTGAATTGCACCCTGGTGGGTTCTCTACTTTTGTGTAGTTTGTTTAGAAAGGTGAGAACGAGGTCGGTTATAACTGAGCTGAAGTGCTGTGGAAATCATTTGGATCACTGTTAATAAGGAGATTATAGTGGATCCAATCATTTATTAAGCTTATTGTTGCCAAGTCGTCCATATGTACATGTAGCCTCCATCATCTATACACCTTGTCCACACACATACACACCATCCTCCAATAACTAACTGGACTCCATATTAACATCAATTAACATCAACTGTTACACTGAACTGCCTGCCGCCTAACACACAGTATGAATGCAGATCAATTCCTGCTTCCTGTTTCACCCAAATGAGGATGGGCTCCCTGATGAGTCCGGTTCCTCTCAAGGTTTCTTCCTATTGCCAACTCAGGGAGTTTTTACTTGCCACGGTCGCCGTCGGCTTGCTCATCAGGGACTATCTGACCGTTTTGATTCATACACATTGTTGTAAATCAATCAACCATCACTGCTCATCTTTTTTGTGACGAACCTGAAGGAAACCGAAAAGCACAGGGAGAACTCAAGACATACAGGACTGTAGGTGAGATCTGAACCATGGATGTACAGCGGTAACCACTTTGCTACTGTGCCACCGCACATTTGTTTCATTTAGTTCATTTCCTTACCTCATAAACAAATGGAAAGTTCTACAAACACACACAAACATATACTAAGCATATATTTTAGAAATTGTGTGTGTGTGTGTGTGTGTGTGTGGGGGGGGGGAGCCGCAGGTCTCCAGATATGCACGTTTTCGTCACGTTCGTTTCATCAGACTCCGCAAGCTGGGGTCAAAATTCGACAAGAAGGAAGCTGACTGCCACATTCCCTCGCGTGCTCCCTGACGTCTCTGCTTCCAATGCGTCTACTTCAACCAATCTGGACCTGAACCCCAACCTTAAGTGTCCCCGCTACCATACTTAAGCGGCAGATTGCACGCCTGAGTATTACAGTCATTAAAGCGAAGCTGTTCATTGAGCACTTTATGTACAGTACATGTGCTCCGTGTTTCCCGCCGCCAACAATGGGAAAAGAACAGACTTTACAAATGACCATGTGGATGACCAGAAAGGATGCAGCACAAGAGGGTTTAATAGTGGTCAGATGCCAAGGAAAAATAATAATAATAATAATGTTTTGGGTTTTATTTCCCAGCTAACGTAGGCAAATTTTTTTATGGTTGGAAATGAAAGCACCAGCTGGTTCGAGTGGAACTGTATGACTTAACCACCTGCAGAGACATCGCGCTTGGTGAAAATGCCCTGCCAAAATAGTCTTTTTCTGCAGAGCCTTTAAATGTAAATGTTGCTTATCGTTTCTCCAATTTAACCAGTCTACTTCAACCGGATGTAAATAAAACTGAACGAACCAAAAAAAAATAAAAAAAATAAATCTACCTCTTCAATACAAAATGGACATTTGGCATGGTTTTATGGCTGGAACAGGATCTATAAAATATCCAACTAAACAGATTAAATACCAGACTTGTCAATTTTATTGCCAACATAAAATGCTGATATGAATAGCGTCTCCCGGAGCATCACATGATTGAACACCTAATAGAGAGCAAGTGATTTCTGGTGGCTGCTTGTTCGTATCACTGGGAACTCCCACAGTTTAGAGATGAAGACGAGCCCATTATTACACCTGACCATTACACTCGTACAGTATATGGTTCTTCCTAAACTGGTGCCTCAAAGTGGGAAGCACCGTTTAGAATAGCTTTGTATGTTAAAACATTAAAAGTTCCCTTCAATGGAACTAAAACCTCAAAGCCTTTTATCAATCCATGAAGACGTAGTGCGCCAAGGCTTGACTAGAAGAACTCTGACCTCATCTCCACTGAAAACCTTGAACTGAACTGGAATCCTGTCTGCACCCAAGACCTCTTCACTCGACGCCGCTGCCTGCCCTCACTATCGCTCGAGCAGCTCAGTGACCACAAATCTCCACTGCCATGCTCCAAAATCCAAAACAGAAATCATTCACAAAAGAGAATTGAAAGTTATAATCTCAGTACCAAAAGGGGTTGGAGAATTTTAAATGTTTAAAAAGAATAAACCAATGTAGAGTGTCCAGGTGTCCGCATACTTTTGACCACATCCTGTGCCTCCTGATAATGCATTCATTTGAACTCTTACCCTTTTTTTTTTTTTTTTTTTTAAATAATTTAATCAACAAAGACAATTCTGCCAGGTTCAAACACATTAGTAATGCAATGACATTCATACGCTCTGTGTAACAATAAATGATTAATACATCACAAGAGAACATTTACGCTTTTATTTTGTTGCAGTACACCATTTAACAATTTACTTACCTATTAGGTATAATTTCTGTTCAAATTAACGTTGAAGACATGCTCTGAATTGGGACGCTGTATATCACCGATATCATTATCTGGCTAGAACAGGCAAAGAAAACAAACTGACTGTAATTATCTGGCTCTTTATCTGATACACAAAAACAAATGAGCTCGGTGCGAGGGCTCTTAGCAGAAACAAAAGAGGAATTAAATTGGAGGGGGGAGGAGGGGGGGTTTGAGATTCAGGACTCATCTTTATCAGAGAGGTGATCTGAAGGCCTGGGATGAGTAGTTATGCTGACACAATCACACGTACGATCCATAAACTCAACACATCACATCACCCAATACGGGCAACACAAACACACAATACTCCCTAATAATCAATGAAACAGTACACAGCACTCCCTTATTCAAATCCTTTACACTCACTGGACACTACACTTCCTTAATCCCATCCTTTACACTAAAAAAAAAGAAACACACACTACACCCCTTTAACACTACACTGCTGTCTAATTAGTGAACACTATACCTCCTTATACACCCTTAACACTACACACTCTAATCATCCCATATACACCCCTGACCACTATACTCCTTTATTCCCACCGCTTATAGCCACTTAACACTGCAAGACCTCGTCTTCATACCTTACACTCAAGCTCTCTTCTACTGTACCATAAAAGTATTCCTTAACTTCCTTATCATTTTCCATCACTCCTTATCATAGAGCACTATATCCCCTTAATCTCATCCCTTACACTCCATAAAGCACCACACCCCCGTATCCTCGTCCCCTAACACACTACTCTCCTTTCAAATTGTTGAACACTACACCCTTCCACTTTTCCTACCCTCTTATCATCCCTTATACTCATTAAACACTATATTCTCCAATCTTCATTCTTTATACCGACCAAACACTGCCTGACCTCACCTTCATACCTTACACTCATCAAGCACTCTAATCCCTTATAATAATCTCTTAAACTCTTTCCTTCCGTATCCGTTTTCACTCGAATCCTTGTTCTCCTCCCTTACACTCATAACACACTATACTAGTGACAGGAAGGTGCGATCATTTTAATGACTCGATTCTTCAAAATTAACGAATCTTTTTGTGAGTCATTTAGTTAATTTCGTTCTTTTGATAAGAAATAAAATAAAATGTACCTTTTCAATGAACAGACCCCCAAAACATCTACATCGTAGTCTAGCTATAGTTCCAGTAATTACAATGAAAATATTACAATGCAGCTAAGGTCATATTAGACTTAAAGGTAACTATTGATTTCTGTTTCCTGTACATGACCTACGGAGTTTTGCGATGCTTTGCACATGCACGCCCAGTAGAAAATGAATGAATCACTCTCCGAGACCACTCATTCTTCTAAGCCACGAGAAAGACTCATTCAAAAAGGAATGAATCGTTCATGAACGACCCATCACTACACTATACTCGCCCATCCTCGTCCCTTTTCACTCTGAACACCCTTATACTCATGAAACACCTATGGACACACCATATCTCCCAGCCTCATGCTCAACACAATATTATCCAAATCTATTATAATTACAAAACACAATGATCCCATCCTCTCATCCTTTATACACACTGGTATAAGGTATATTAAGAAGATTATAACATTTCCAGTGTTTCTCAATCCTGGCCCTGGAGGACCACCGCCCTTGCACATGTTCATGTTTTCCCTGCTCCGTCACAACCCACTGCGTTTCAAGAATAGTTGTTAATTGGCTGATTAGTTAAATCAGGTGTGCTGGGAGCTGAGAAAACATTAAACTGTGCAGGAAAGATGATCCTCCAGGACCAGGGTTGAGAACCGCTGCCTTATACTTAATGAACACGGTACTTCTACTGTATATCCAGTTCTATTATTTCTCAGAAACCTACAATCCATCATCTCCGTCCCTTACACTGACTCAAGACTATACTACAACACACCTACAGTATGATTTAAACTCACCAAGTACAATACTCGATTAACCTCATTTTTTATATCCACTAAACGGATATATGTAAAAACTCACTTATCCTGATCACATTTTCACATTTATATACTTTATGATACACTATTGTATCATATGTATCACACTATAACCATGCTCAACACTGTACAACTTCTGTCAGGGAACTTGTAGTCGCCTTACGCTCATTAACTAACCTTCATTAACATTCAGTGTCATCATAGACCAATACAGCACTTAAGTATCAAACAGTTATACTGTTATTATACTATACTATACTCTACAACATTTACTGTAGTTCTGACAAACTGACTGGACGAGGGTCATGCCACGAGTGCCGTTATAGAGCATAACACCTTTAACTCTTTGTGTCACTCAGCTTCTAATAGTTCTAATACTTGTTACTCCTGAACAAGGGCACTATTTAATGTGTGGAACAGGAGATTGTATATCATACACGGCACACTAGCTTTAGATTTTCTGGTATTTACATTATCCAGACCGGCTCCTTACACATCTGAGCAGGCGAGGGTTAAGGGCCTTGCTACAGGGCCCTACAATGGTGACTTTGTGGTAGGTTTGATCCTTCCGAACCGTAGTCCAATGCCTTAACCCCTGAGCTACCTCTACCCTTCCACTCGGCTATCTTCGCCCATATTTGGGGATTAACCCCAGAACAGATAGTTAGCTAAAAGCTTAAGGTGAATAAGGCAAGACGAGTTTATTTGTATAGCACATTTCATACACAATGGTAATTCAAAGTGAAGAAAATAATGATAAAATGAAATAGAAAACAATGGCAATAAAACTTAAAATAATATATATATACAAATAAAAATAATAAAAAAATAATTTTAAATTTGATTTAAGATACAAATAATGAATAAGTGGAAATCTAAAGTAAATCTTGTATATTTCTCCTCAGGTGGGGTTATTTTCCTAACATTGTGCCTACTGTACAATGTTAGTACCGGTACGAATTTCACTGCTGTCAATTATACTAACTGTGAGTCATTAGCTGTCAGTCGCCAGCTTGACGCTTGTTCCACAAGTCGCAGAAAGATAAGTGTTACAGAATCTACAAAAATGTGTAACAAATCATAATCTGTTGATAACAGTCATGTCAAATAACACATTCTTTCATACCCCTTTTCCATCCTTCACATTTGCCTTAGACTATATTTTAAACTCATACAGGTCTTAAAATTTTAAAATACTAGCACGCTAATCTAGGACATGGATGCTTTGTCACATTGCCAACCAAAAACTGCAGACTTAAAATATTGCTTAAAATCTATTTAAAGACGGCATGATTAATGAAATTCTTCGATAGCAAAAAAAAAAGAAAGAAAAAAAAAAGGGGAGAGCAAAATCACATTGATCAGTGTGTGTCTAAGAGAGAGAGAGAAAGCATACTAGAAAGATTAATCACTTTGTGTCTGAATGTGGGAGTGTGTGAACAGACATGTGAAAGTCTGCCACCGCTATTAGTAAGGCAATATTTTCCTGTCTCTTTCTGATGCCAGCATTTCTGTCAGTGAAATCTGGAGAGAGGCGGGTGGAAAAGGGCACACGCATCCTCTCTAGTACCATCGCATCACTTAATCAGCATTGTACATCCAAGCACATCTCCATGGTAACTATGTGCTCCTACGGAAATAGGTTAAAAATAAATAAATAAATAAAAAAGCAGAAGAGGATGCTCCTTCTTGTTTGGGAATCCCTGACTGCTGACTGTGTAGAGATGAAGAGCAGCTAGGTTTTTCATTTATCTATCTATCTATATACATATATATACACACACACAGACACAGACACAGACACACACACACACACACACACACACACACACACACACACACACACACACACACACAAGGATGATGATCCATACTTGTGCGCTTAACTAACATGGAAAGACTAACGTCATGTGTGGCTTATGCATGTTTATGGAAAAGAAAAAAGAATGTAACGAATGACCAAAAGTAAATGAAAATACAGTATTAAGACACATTTATATGAAGTGGATGTGTGGAGGGAAGCGTTCTTGTATCCGTCTTCATTTTTACACGAAAAAAAAAAAAAAAAAGGAAATGAATAAACAAACACAGGCCATTAGATAAAGCACAAATGTTATGACATGTATTCATACGGCCCTTTAATTATATAACTGCAACGACACGATCGCGGAATCTTCATCAACGCAGCCTGGATGACTAGAATCACCCCTAATCACCATGCAGATATAAACACATACCTACCCATAGCCATCTGTTTTAAACAAGAAAGGGGGAAAAAAAGGCGAGTCATCCAGGCTTGCATACCGTAGGAGTAACGATACAGACTGCATTATTAGTCAGTGTAACAACCTTGTTGTGTCCAGAGCTCGTCTAACGCCAGAACAGAAATTCCGCTTTGAAAAACCACCACACGCACGCTGCATGTCCACTGTCTGAATGCTCCTCAGAGTGAAATAAATAGCCCTTTCCAAGACTGTCACAATATATAACATGGCAGACTAGTCAGGGGACGTGCTGTTCTGAAAAAGATGTCTGGATCTGCTGCGGTCCACACAGCACAGTATTTTACACATTAGACACATTAGTTTAAGCTTGTAATTACAAGGACACGCATGAATGAAGGATGAAGCTAAAGGGCAATATATGCAACAGCTCTGGTCCAATTCTGCTGGGAATGCGAGTACGAGTGTGTGTATGCGTGTGTGTGTGTGTGTGTGTGTGTGTGTGTGTGCGCATGGTAAGGACAGAGTTGATGTCATTTTGCATTCTGACTCAGCACTTTCAGGCTGAGGGATGAGAGGACAAAGTGACTCAGCACTGCAACAAGCACGAGCGCACTCAAAAGGAATCCACACTTCTTGGAAATCCACCAGAACCACAGAGAGTGAGAGAGAGAGAGAGAGAGAGAGAGAGAGAGAGAGAGAGAGAGAGCGCTCGACGTCTCAAAAAAACACATGCTTTCTTTCTTTTCTGTCTCACATCACACTCAGGTGGTTATATAAAACATAATGACAAAATACATTAAGTGGAGCAGGTTTCGTCATTAAGAGTCCTCTCATCAAGTTCCCTTAATGACGTTCCCATATTAGTGTCTGTTTTAGAACTGAAGTTAAAGTGATAAGAAACAGGAATACCCCTACAGTCAGCTAAATCGCTGTATAAGCATACTGTACGTACAAAGATTCACAATTTGGCTGAGTAAATAACTTATTATTGAAACCGTCCTGGTGGAATCTCTGAAATCAAATTCACAACGGGTGTGATGAACAAATAAAATAAAATAATTTTTTTTTTTTTTAAAGAATACTCGAATACTCCGGTATCTGTATCTGTTGTATTTGTGTGATAACCAGAGACAAGAAGGTACTAAGAAAACCAACCTAAACTCGAAACAAGCTTTTTGCAATTTCGAGATTCCGTTCCATCCTCATTAAATGATTACGAGCACGTCAAAAATTCCGCTCAGGCTTCTAAGATGCAAGCAGGACTCCAATCTTTTGAGGATTTCAGGTCAGATTTAAGGATTTCAAGCTTTAAAGATTTCAGGTGCTTTAACAGCTTAAAGGATTCCAAGATTTCATTTTCCCTTTTAAAGATTTTATAATTCAATTTAAAGAATCTAAGAATTTTATTCCACATTTTAAAGATTCCATGATTTTAGGTTTGCACTCTCCATTTAAAGATTACAAGTGTTTCAAGATTCCCGTGCACATTTAAGGACTCCAAGGATTTTAAGACTCCACTGGTACTGAAATCTAACGAGCTTCTCAACATTCCAATCCAGATGTCAAATCACCAGGAACTCCAAATTCAGAACATTTCAAGCATTTGAATGATTGAAGCATTGCAATATTCCTTTCTGCATGTACTGTAATTAAAAATATTAGTAAGAAATATGAGCAAGCCCGCAGAGTAATTACACAAGTTAACCTGGTTAACTGTGATTAAATAAAACAACTGCTTCGTTGATCGTTTTTGCTAGATATATCATATCAAAGCATGATAAAGAGAAAAGCTCAAATCTGAGCAAAAGCCTGTCCAATAAGCTACAGCAACATCAGAAGGGTTTTCTCAGACACACATGTTATAGGCACATTTTGTAGAGATAAATCTGGAAAGGGGGGAAAAAAAGTCATGTCAATTGGACGTCTTTCTTGTTGGGTAGATACTGTACAGTTCACTACTCATCCAATTAGCTTCCTTCAGTCTGAAGAACGTCCAGATAACCTCACCTGGATAACCGAGAAACTTTCTTCCATTAGAAAGCCGGACTCGGATTGGGACTCTAGAGCTCTTGGTGACGGTGAGGAAGAATCACCGTCAAGTAATTCCCTTAAACAGGATGATGAGCAAACAGCAATGAATATCTAAACACTGCTTGGCAGTTCATTCAACTCTCACATATGCATACAGAAATACGAGAATCCAAGACGTAAGTAAATATTGGCTTTAGGCCACTGCGAGCTCTGTTCAGTGACGCTCTGGTGCACTTTCCACGTGGAGACTGATAGCCCGTATTCAGTATGTGCTACACCACAGCAGGGTGTGTGTCTGTGTTGACTAACACGACTTGCCAAGAAAAAAACATGATGCTCTTTCGAGCACACTTTCACTAAATGGAGAGAGAAAAAAAGCCCACAGGTGTCATTGCATCACAATTTTGGCAGGTTTTTGTGATGCACCCACGCTTCAGCTAATTTCCCCGGCATTACACTGCATGTCCTGGCCAAGGAAAGGAAACAGACACTATAACTGTACAAAACTAATGTGCATCTTCACACCAGACAAAAACCTAAAAGAAGGAGGGGGGTGCGCAGGGGGACAACATCAGTTTATTGTGTAAAGCGCCACAATTTTTCAACCTGCATTGTATTTCTCTGAAGAAACAGATTTTGGATTAGAAGGAGAGAGTGCTCCTGCAGAAGGCTGAGGAGCCGGTTTGAGAGAACATTTCTGAGAAACTCTGAAGTCACTATCTGGTAGACGCAAGCTAAACCAGGGGCCAGGAACATTACGGCAAATTTATTGCTGTGAATTTGCAACACCATGAGCCAATGTTGGACAAAACTCAGGACAAGGATCATGATTAATGGAATTCCTCAGTTGCAGCGTAAAAAATAAGTCAATCAATTTAAAAAAAACAAAAAAAGTAAAACAAAAAACACATTACAACTGAAGTATTTCACCGTCACCAGAGCCGAAAGTTAGAGGTGAGACAGAAAGAAAAGGAAAAAGGAAGTAAGAATGAAAGTAAGAAAACACTGATGCCTTGCTAGATTAAAAAAAAAAAAAAAAAAATTATTTTACAAAGTAGAAATTTTGAGTAGGATAAAACCAAAATAAAATCAATTAAAATGATATATACATAAAATAGCTGACATGATGCTCACATCATCCCCAAGCTTTCACATGTGCAAGAGCAAAGTTTCAAAAATCAGATTTTTCAACATTTTTCACGGTCTATTAACAATGTTAACTATTAATCCTTAATCGCCATTAAGATTTTAACCGATTAAAAAAAAAAGTTTAAATGTTTCAGTCTAAACAGACCTTAAGGTGTAAACTACCTGCAACTGAAGCAAGGGATACCAGTGGTTAAGCAATACAATAGCTGTGTATAAACACATACTGTATACTGCTTTTATATTGCTTAACCACTGGTATCCCTTGCTACACACAGGAGTTGGAGAATGAAACTCAAACTCTGGCCAATTTAGTGTTGGAGGTTTCATGGCTAAATTCGACCTGCCTGATGGCCGATCTTTATCATCATGATAGCACGTTCCACCAGCCTGGTGGCACTGATTGCACATTCCACCAGTAAGAGCAGAGTGTGTGTGAGGGTTTAATTAGCAGAGTAATAGCACAGTTTTGCTTAAAATATTGCAAAGCACACAACATTATGGGTGACATATCAGAGTTCAAAAGAGGACAGATTGTTGGTGCGCGTCTCGCTGGTGCATCTGTGACCATTGTGATGCATGAAGAGCCACGGTATCCAGGGCAATGTCAGCATACCACCAAGAAGGACAAACCACATCCACAGCCATGAAACCTCCAACACTAAATTGGCCAGGGTTTCATATCTTTGTCCAACCCCTGTATGTACTATATATATATATATATATATATATATATATATATATATATATATATATATATATATATACACAAAATTGTTGGTACCCTTCGGTCAATGAAAGAAAAACTCACAGAAATAACTTTTTTCTGACAAAAGTAATAATGAATAAGAATTCTATGAATGTTAACCAATGAAAGTCAGACATTGCTTTTCAACTATGCTTCAACAGAATTATAAAAAAAAAAAGTGAACTCATGGAACAGGCCTGGACAAAAATGATGGTACCCCTAACTTATTAGTTTGTTGCACAACCTTTTGAGGCAATCACTGCAATCAAACGATTCCTGTAACTGTCAATGAGACTTCTGCACCTCTCTGCAGGTATTTTGGCCCACTCCTCATGAGCAAGCTGCTCCAGTTGTTTCCGGTTTGAAGGGTGTCTTTTCCAGACAGCATGTTTCAGCTCCTTCCAAAGATGCTCAATAGGATTGAGGTCAGGGCTCATAGAAGGCCACTTTAGAATAGTCCAATGTTTTCCTCTTAGCCATTCTTGGGTGTTTTTAGCTGTGTGTTTTGGGTCATTGTCCTGTTGCAAGACCCATAACCTGCGACTGAGACCCGGCTTTCTGACACTGGCCAGCACATTTCTCTCTAGAATCCCTTGATAGTCTTGAGATTTCATTGTAGCCTGCACAGATTCAAGACACCCTGTACCAGATGCAGCAAAGCAGCCCCAGAACATAACAGAGCCTCCTCCATGTTTCACAGTAGTGACAGTGTTCTTTTCTTCATATGCTTCATTTTTCCATCTGTGAACATAGAGCTGATGTGCCTTGGCAAAAAGTTTCATTTTTGTCTCATCTGTCCATAGGACATTCTCCCAGAAGCTTTGTGGCTTGTCAACATGTAGTTTGGCATATTCCAGTCTGGCTTTTTTCTGATTTGTTTTCAACAATGGTGTCCTCCTTGGTCGTCTCCCATGTAGTCCACTTTGGCTCAAACAACGACGGATGGTGCGATCTGACACTGATGTTCCTTGAGCATGAAGTTCACCTTGGATCTCTTTAGAAGTCTTTCTGGGCTCTTTTGTTACCATTCGGATTATCCGTCTCTTTGATTTGTCATGAATTTTCCTCCCTTGGCCACGTCCAGGGAGGTTGGCTACAGTCCCATGGATCTTAAATTTCTGAATAATATGTGCAACTGTAGTCACAGGAACATCTAGCTGCTTGGAAATGTCTTATAGCCTTTACCTTTAACATGCTTGTCTATAATTTTCTTTCGAATCTCCTGAGACAACTCTTTCCTTCGCTTCCTCTGGTCCATGTTGAGTGTGGTACATACCATGTCACCAAACAACACAGTGACGACCTGGAGCCCTATATATAGGCCCACTGACTGATTACAAGATTGTAAACACCTGTGATGCTAATTAGTGGACACACCTTGAATTAACATGTCCCTATGGTCACATTACTTTCAGTATTTTCTAGGGGTACCATCATTTTTGTCCAGGCCTGTTCCATGAGTTTGTTATTTTTAAATAATTCTGTTGAAGCATGGTTGAAAAGCAATGTCTGACTTTCATTGGTTAACATTCATAGAATTTTTTTTAATTATTACTTTTGTCAGATTAAAAGTTATTTATGTGACCATTGTGAGCTTTTCTTACATTGACCGAAGGGTACCAACAATTTTGTCCACGTGTGGACAAAATTGATATAAAATATATAGATATAAAATATCTATATATTTTATATCTATATATATATTTTTTTAAATGTGATAAATCAGTGTTAAACTGTCAGTGGTAAAAAGCAGCAGTTTTGCTGACAGGCTGCTCTCAGCAGAATCTCTTGCCTCTCGTTAGCGGCATCGCCACAACTGCAGACAGAAAGCGCGCACTCGCATTCACATGCACACAAACTTTATCCGGACTCAACACAAATCATTTCTACTTCTACTTTAGCCAAGTGTTAAACAGTTGACCTGGTTTGCTAAACCTTCAGATTGTGCTGATGTGTGCATGTTGTTTGTGTGCGTGCTTTTGTGTGCGTGTGTGTGTGTGTGTGTGTGTGTGTGTGTGTGTGTGTGTGTGTGTGTGTGTGCGCGCGTGTGTGCGTGTGCGTGTATGGAAGGGGGCAAGAAGAGGCAGGAAACAGAAAATGGCAGAGGCAGTTGTCTGCAGCAGTGTGTTCATGCACCTCGTTTTGTACAAGACATCCTTAAGCGTAGAGATAAAGAGACGCAAACGGACCGAAAAAGATTTGACTTAATAACTAAAAGGCATATAGGCTCAATATAAGTGTATTGGATTTGACAAGAAGCCGTCTTTTATATTCTATAAGCAGCTCTGACAATAGTTTCCGATGACATGTTGATATTAACGCATTGTAATTCTAAAACAAAGCGCGTTCAAGTCAAACCGGGACTTTCTGATGGATGAACCGAGTTACATTTACAGAAGACTTCAAGCACAGTACGGTGATGAAACTCTTAGCTGCGGTATTATATTTAACTGGTGCAAACATTTTATAGAAGACCGTATGTCCATGAATGACAAGGTGACTCGAGGCCCACTCCAGTGAACATTCAGCGAGCGTTCACTGATGATTGAAAATCGACTGATTACTTGTCGCCAACTTGCAAAAGAGACGCATCCAAACCACCACTTGGACTTTACAGGGACTCGACTGGGAGTTATTGCAACGTCCCATGAATCGGTCCAAGCCATTTCCACATGTCTGGGCCATTAAAGGAGTTCCTGGGAGGCCAGTGTTTGAGAGGTGAAGCAGGCAGACCGATCATGGCTCTGGCGCACTGAGAAAACCTTCTGCCTTAATGATATCCACGCTCTAGTGAAACGCTGAGAAGTGCATTAGTGTAACACACAGAATAGTGTAATTGTTGGAGGAGTCTCCAGTGTCAGTGCTACTACGTAAGTGGAAATTATTGCTAAATGAAAGACTGTAATAATTGGTACGTGCCTGTAGTAAAACAGAAATACGTACAACACTTGGAATAATGTTTCACAGCATTGGAAGTGTTTCAATTTTTACTTTCTAAATGATTGATCAGATGTGATGATGTTTTGTATATTCCAGTTTCTTTTGTGATTTATTTGCATGAGAAGATCGTTATCTCCATAAAAAAATAAATATTAAAAAAAAAAAAAAACAGGAAATGTATTACACATTAAAGTTACATAGCCAAAGCAAAACAAGCTGGACTTTCTTGACAAATCCCTCCACTCCAAAATACAATCACATCCACCCCCTTCCTCCTCCTCCTCCTCTTCTCATGCTTGCTCAAACACCCCCCCTCCCTCTCTGTCTCTCTCTCTCTCTCTCTCAAACACACACACACGCAGCTTCTCAGAAGAGTGCGGCGCTGGAGCCAGAAGAACAACATGCCGTCGCTAAGAGCGGGACTTCCGCGCTGCATCGTGTCCCCTTGGCGAATGTGCGCGGGTGTGAGTGTGAAGGCTTGAGTGTTTGTGTGCGCGAGTGTGTGTGAGTGACTACGGCTCATACGGCACATCAGACTGGAGTCGGAGACTACTCTGTGTTTGGAATCTCTGTCCTTGTGGATGTGTAAGGGAGGAGGTGAAGTGACAAACGAGCGGCGTGCGACCTCTGCGCGACTCGCAGCATGGCAGCCCCTCTTGCGTCTCTCCCGTGCGCTCGTCTGCCCTTTCTCGTCTCCTCTTGTGCCCCGTCTACCCGAAGCCTGCTGCACTGAGAGAGTTCGAGCAAGACAGAGAGAGACAGGGGAAGAGAGGGAGAGGGAGAGAGAGAGAGAGGGAGGACATGCACCGGCCAGAGCGGCGCTCTCTACCTCAGCTCCGTCACTGACCCGCATCTGGAGGTGAGTTGTTAATCCTCGTCTTTCATGCGCATCACTGAGGCTATATCGATCTTTTTATTATTATCTTTTTTTTTTCTTTTTTTTTTTCAATCATTACACATTTCGTTGTTAGGTGGACTTCTCAGGAAATATTCATTTTTAAAGTTTGCTCGAAGCAATTTATGTATACACGTCTTAGAAATCTAATTAATAATGAATTAAATCATTTTATTTTACAACGGGGATGAAACTGTTAACTGGGGGGGGGAAGAAAGTGCATTGGAGAACCAGAGAACGTGACCCTGAGGAGGATCACGATCATGAGAGAACGACGATATTCAAGTCTGTGACTGGAGGAATGCCTGCTTGATGAGTATATACCTGTTTGTTGAATGGATTATCGATGCACTTAAGTATAAAAGCACTGCAGCTTTTCACTCAACACGGCAGGAACTCATTTAAATGCGGTTCACATACTCTGCCAGCAATGCTGATATTCCTAACAGTAAAAAGAAACAAATAGTTACCAAGAGATGCATTCTGCAGCAGGGAGAGTTAGCCTGTAGCTGATGCGTGCTGAGGAGGTTCATATGCATGCTTTTTGTGGGTCGTCTCAATGAAGACTCTTTAACCGAAGAGCCATCTAGAATCATTCTCTGCCGTGGAGCACTGCAACAAATCTGTCATGTGGCGTTCTCTGAACAGACACGTTTTTTCCTCTACTGGAACACGAAAGAGGATTTTAACACGTACGCTGTACACCGACCCACAAAAAGTCTAACGGAGTGCATGTGCACACGACGGTTTTTATATTTCGTTCTCGTCCTTCATTCACGGCGGACTGCACCCATCACACGTCTCTCTTCCACCATTTCGACCTCTAACCCTCGTAAATCCAGGTGACGCCCGGCTCGCGATATATACGATACAGCCAAAAAGGTAGAGCTGGGAAATTAAAAAGGGGGGAGAAAAAAAGAGCATCGTTTGACAGGAGAGAGCACGACGGCACTTTGTGGCATGTAGGAAGCGGCCCACATGAAGTGAAACTATGATCAGTGAGAGAAAAAAAAAAACAGAGAGCAGGAAACCTCTCCAGCTCCCACGCTGAGGACTCTCACTCGCCCACGCGTGCACCGAGACAGACACAGCGTACACAGGCGTCGCCCACCACTGATGTGTTCCCCCCTCCCGGCAGATGTCGGCTTTCATGTGGTAATGGGTTTATTTATTAAGAGTCTTTTTTTTTTTCTCTCCGTCTTCTCTCTGACAGTTTTAAAGAGAGTCAGAGATGTATACAGCATACTAAAGAGATCCCGAGCACACCTGAGCACACCTAATCATTCTGCAGTACATATGTGTGTCTGTGTATAAACACGCATATGAAGGGCAGGCGTCAGAAAAAAAAAAAAAAAAGAAAAAAAAACATGTCTGGTTTGAATCAGGTCTCTTGTGCGGCCAGGATTTGTATCACGCAGTACCTGTGATGTCCGATCAATCCGTAAAGTCCGAGGAGGTGTGGATGTGAAATAAAACATAACGGTTCATCTGGTTTTATTCTCTTCCCAGATGATGTCTGCACTCATATACACATTACAAAAGACCAATGTTCCAGGCTTCAAAAGACAGTCAAGTTCAAATGGGGAAAGGATCTATTTGAGCCTATTTGCTATTTTAAAATCCAGTGTACTGCAGTGCAGACAGAATGTGCATACCCTCCCTGGTGTATGAAATGTTCAGCCAGAACATTAAAACCACCTGCCTAATACCGGTGACCCCTCTTGTGACACCGAGATGGCTCTGACCCACGGAGGGATGGACTTCACAAGAAATCGCAAGGTGTGCACCAAGATATTAGCAGCAAGTCCTGTACGCTGCAACGTGGGGCCTTCATGAATCAGATTTGCTTATGAAGCATTTCCCACAGATGCACGATTTGGAGGCCGAGTAAGCACCTCAAACTCACTGGTTGTGGAGTTCCTCAAACCATTCTACAAGCTGTTCTGCAGTGTGGCAGGGTGCATTATCCTGCTGAAAGAGGAAACACCTTCGCCAGTACATGGTCGACAACAACGCTTATGTAGGTGGCATGCATCAATATAATTGTGCATATAAATGCCAGGATCCAATGTTTCCTAGCAGAACATTGCCCATAGTGCAGGTCCAGTCCTTGAGGTCCAGTGAGTGCAACACAGTTTGGTGATTCTTCTGCTCAAAACACAGCTGATTCAACTATGTTTGTGTGTTGGTGAATTACGAACTGTGCTGGAGCTGAAGATCCCAGCCGTGGCGCATCCTGGTGCCATTTCTTCCACGTACACCCTGCCATCCTCATGATATAAAAGAAAATGTTATTCATCAGACCAAGGTGCCTTCTTTCATTCATCTGTGATCCAGTTCTGATGGTCAAGTGCTGGTAGAAGGTGTTTTCAGTATTGGGCATGGGTCACTGGGGTCTGCAGCTATGCAGCTCCATGAACAACAAACTGCCAACCAACCAGTGTCTGTTTTGATGATGTATCAATCATAACCAGCATGAACCTTTTTAGCTATTTGTGCTCTTTGGTGAGATAAGACCAGTCGGGCTCATCTTCATTCTCCACACACATCGATGAGCGCTATGATCACATGACTCTATTGCCAGTTTAATCATACATGCTCGCTTGAACCGATTTTGTTAGATACCAGCCATTGCACCAAGAAAGACCTTCCATTTTGAAAATGCACTGATCCAGTTGTCTAACCATCACAATTTGGTCCTTCTCAAAATGATTCCTGTCCCAACGCTTGCCGATTTTTCCCCGCTTACAAAACATCAACTTCAAGAACTGACTGCTCATCTACTGCTGGTTTGAGTATTTCAGAAACTGCTGATCTCTGGGGATTTTCTCACACACAGTTTGAAAACATCTTAGATGGATGAATGGAGATTCCTCTATCTTAGAAGTAAAAAAAATTTAAAACGGAATAAAAAAATGAAGACAATAGAAAGAAAGAAAAAGCAGGAAAAAGGACAAGCTGATGGATGGAAAGAGATACCTTCATAAAGAAAAGGAAAGAAAAGAAAGAGGCACAGTGAGAAAGCAAAAAAACATCTTCGCTGATATTGACAAATGGATGGAAGGATGGATGGACGCATATAGATTTTTAAGAAAGAAAAAGCAGGAAAAAACAAATGAATAAAAAAAGAAAGAACAGCTAGCTCTGCAGGAAACAAAGCATGGAAGCAAGTAAAAAGAAAAGGATGCATGGATAAATAGATACACTGTATGGGTCCAGATACCTTTGAACCAAAAAAAAAAAAGAAAAAAAAAAGGATGGATGGAAAAGTGGACGGACTGATGAACAGATGCAGATACCTCTGTAGAAAACAAACCATGAAAAAGCAAGAACGAATAAATTCTGGAACAGGAGATGATGTGAGGACACAGAGACTAAGACTGCATCACAAGCATCACTTGTCCCCCACCCTCCATGTGTTACTGAGAGAGATCAATGGCTGCATGTTGTCCTGAGCTGGAGAGGAATCTCCGACTCCGGTGCCACTCGGGCGCTCAGTGTGCCTTTGACTGAAGAGTATTTCCTTGGCGACTCTGTCGAGATCACAACTCCAAATCCAATCAATCCCAGACTAACCTCTTTTCTGCTAAGTGACAACTTAAACCAAAGCCACAGGCAGTGTCTATCCTATCACCTGCACTCATCGCATAAACCCTTTCTATCAGATTTACTCCCCGAGACTGAAGAGCTCCGTCGGCGTCATCTACACCTGCTCGAGTAAACAGCTTATTCCGAGTTGGAACACCGCGGTGCTTCCTGGTGAACTTGTTTAATCAGACTGCAGCGGGGATCTGGCTCTTTAGACGGCTTCCCTCGGCAAACACAACACCTGGTCCGTCGTGAAAAACCACCGCACATCTTTATTCCTACACTTCACTCAGTCAATCCACATCCCTCTGTCTTTCATTAGCGCATGTCTCACTTATCAGCATCATCATCTCCCTCATTATCTCGGCTCATCCGGGCCTCGCTCTCGTTAGGAGGAGGAAATGGCTGCAGGGAGCCGCTCCTGCTACACATTTCATTTCACTTCCACGCAGCTGAGAATCAAAGAGTGGGAAATGCGAGGGAATAACACCAGGGACTGCTCAGGTGAAGAATACGAGACGAGCAAGAATGGAAAGAAAATTGATGAGAAGATGAGAAGATGGAGAGAAAAAATTGACTTTAATACTCAGCAAATACTAAGGTGTATTACGGCTACTTCACCTCTCGGTTAAACAAGAGGACATTAGATAACACCCTAACTGATCCATGGCCATGTTCCTGACGCATCTATTATGAAAATGTGCTGGTCAGAGCCTGAAATAATGTTTCTGACAGCAAGTGTGTGCGTGCTTGTGTGTTTGACTCAAACGACCCGGCATTGAATACTGCCCCTGGTCATGTGACATGCCTTAACATTCAGCACGATATCTCAGGCAGAGCACCTAAAGTCTCTCTCAACCACACACATACATACAATAACCCATTTTTATCCCTTCGCTTATGTTTTTCAGCGAGTATAGTACACGCTCCAAGTATTACACACACAATGTGTTTGTAGAAGCATCGCTAATCAAGCATGATGCTCTGGTCTATAGGGGTCACCCCGAGATAAAACGGCTCTTCTACCTTAAAAGAGTCCTTGCATCGACAGATTACCTTTGACGGAAGAAAAAGAACACATCATAACATGCAGAACGCTTCTCAAGTGTGAAGTGTGTAATGGGCATCAATCAGCGAAGGCCCAAGAATCTGAAGCGTACTTCTAGGAAAGACCAAGGAATCTTCCAGCATTAGAGAGCGATTAACTGACACGCTAATGACTTAGAGGACACTCCACTGATGGCCAAAGCAATCACTATTACTCTGTCCAACACCCACACGCACAGAACACAAACACAGAACTCCCTCTCTACAGTGTAGTGTAAACAATTTAAAATCTACTTCTCCGATCTGGCTTTAATACTGCGTGAACAGACAAATATCAGAGGCATCCGTTCATCAGTCACTTCTTATATATATATAAAAAAAATTTTTTAAAAACATTCCCATTATTAGCCTGCCTGCCAGTCTTGAAAGCCATACTAATCAGACCTAAAGAAGAGAACTGCCAGATTGAAATAGATAAACACAGCAAAGGCCAGAGCTAAAGCTGGATTAGTGCCGCTTCTGGAACGTCCAGAATTCGCACTATACACATCCAGAAGCGAGACTTGCTCAATAAAACTCAATATAACAAAATAAGGCTTAGAATAGGAAAGGGCCTTGAGGTTTTAAGATTTGTTTTATGTGGTATGCATATATTGTACACTGCCTGGCTAAAAAGCAAGGAGATTTGAAGTTACTGCAACACATGATCAAAACATGGAGGGAACTTGTGGTCGAGGAAAAAAAAAAAAAAAAGAAAAAAAAAGAACTGATTTGGCAACGACTTAAAACACTTGAAGTTGCATGGTAAATCAGTAAACAAAAAAAAGAAAACGCATGTTTAATAGTGAAAAAACATACACAATTTGATGGGATCTTATAGGATTAGACTAAACATCTGTGTGGTCAGAAAACACATATTAGTAGGGTTGGGTATAGTAGTTAGAGTTTTTTTATGACACAGACACTTTTAAAACGGTACCGGTACCTAAACGGTGCCTAAACCAATACTTAAAAAACAAGAAGAAAAAAGATCCACCAAAAATGGTGGATAACATTAAAGAATTGCTTTTTATTAAAAAAAAAATCTAACCAGCTTCAAATTTCAGATTTAACATTTTTACCTTATCTGTCAAAACCCAACCGCTGTCCTGACTTTGCTAGGGACAATCTGACCAGCTGCCGGGTAGGCGTCCCAGCGCTAATGTCCACAAGTCGTTAAACATGCTGCATCCTTCTGCTTCTAACTTCATCTTGTGTGTCCTCAAATGTTTCCTTAGGTTTGACGTGCTTATTCCAGCACATGCAATTGTTTAAAGAAATTTTTTGCGTGTCATCACGATGTCGGAATCCTTTGTTATGAAACACACCCACATTTTAAAATGTTTAGCTTTAGCATTTTAAGTTAAGCATGTTACATGTACATGCTACATCAGGGCAAGTGTAATTACTACATTCACATGCTCAGCGGAGGGTCTCATTTCCTGAGTTGTGCTTTTAAGTCGGAATGTTAAAACATGGACACTACAAAGATTAGTTGGATTTGTATTTTTAGAGCTTTCTGATTCGCGTTAACATGCATTTTCTCAGCCGGGAAAGTCTCCTTCACGTGTAGTAAGGGTGATGATGCTTGTTACGTCCATTTCAGAGAATGATGAGACAAATGTGTCAATCGATTGTGCTGGGGTTTAAGGGGTACCAAAGTGAAGCACGGAAATCTGCATTTGGATTCGGTCCTAATATTATACCTACCGGTCATATAGGTTTTGATAAGCAACCATACTTGTTAGTAAGACTAATCAAAAAAGGCTTCAATTTGCTTGGGAGAATAAAGATTGGACTTTGGTGCAATGCAAAAAGATCATGTGGTCTGATGAGGCAAAACTGCCCGGATTCCAGTGAGAAGGAGGCATCAGAGTAAAGAGAGAAATGCATAAAGTGATGAGGGATAGGGGAAACCCAAAGTGTCCACTGCACAAGGCTCTGGAGGTAGTGTTATGATCTGGGGTTGCTTCAGGTGGTCTAAAGTTGGTTGCTTCAGTTGGCTAAAGATGAATATTTGAGAAAGCATGCTAGGACTGCATGTATTTTATCTACTTTGTAAAGATCATGGTTTGTAAGAACCCTGAGTTAACAGTGAATATTGTATACTGACCAGGTTGTTGGATAGCTACTGTACATACGCCATGGTGGAATGGAAACAGGCTCAAACATTTCCTTTTCTAATTATCTTACATCTCCATGCAAAGGAAGAAACCCATCTCATCCAGAGTCCACTCTGCTGGCTCTTTGCCACCACTAAGATCTATAGACCGGCCTGGTGAACTCGCAGTAGAGGATATAAAAAAAAGGCATGAGCAATAAAATGAGAGCTCTCCAGCATTAATCATCAAGGAAATTCAATCTACTGTAGAAGCTGACTATTGTTTCCATTTAAAGAAGGGTAGCATGTGATCTTTCCGCTTCGGAAAGGAACGATTTATGGGCGCAGAGCAAGACGAGAATACGCAATAGGACAGGGAAAGCATGAGACAGCAGTGGGATGCGTCTCAGAGACAGTGTTGAGATGCTCTTTAAGCCAGATCATTTACATGGCAGTAGATGACAGATGAATCGAGAACACAAGGGCAAGCAGGGGGGAAAACGCATGCGGTATGAATCTTTGACTCATTGGGAAATGGATTAAGAGTCATGTTGAGTGTTTTGGGAAAGACCAGGGCAGGAAGGGATTCACTTACCACTGTCACCGAGATAAATGCTTTGTCTAAAGAAGCCGAGAAAGTACCATAAACTATGGTACTTTTTAAACATAAAGTTACTTATGGTACCTAGAAGAAAGCTAGCAATGGTTTCCCTGGCTAAAATGGAATGATACAGACAGAACAAAAGAATGTGAATATCATACACTGACATTTACAGCATTTGGCAGATGCCCTTATCCAGAGTGACTTACATTTTATCTCATTATACTGAGTGGTTGAGGGTTGAGGGCCTTGCTCAAGGGCCCTCCCTATAAGGGAACTTAGGGACGCCGGATTTAAACCTTGGACATTCCGATCAGTATTCCATTTCCTGATCCTGTGCAACTTTTCTTTGGATAAGATGATCATCCAAAGCAACATCATGCTACACACAATATATATATATATTTAATTTGGGCCAAAAAGGATTAGACTTTTTGGTCCCAATCTTCACTTATGCTATTGTACAGACTCGATCTTGACTTGGTCATAAACCCCTTAAGACTTAAGTCTTGACATGAACTCAGACATGGCATGGGAACGGTTGTCTTGGGCTAGTTGATGGCAGTCTTAGCTAATGGGCTTTTGGTCACATCATGGCCTAGATTTTAAAATGTTTTTACCCTGACCCCTTTTACGAGCAATAATGTTATAGCCAATAGAAAGCTGGTTAATGAAAAAGCTAATGACAGAAAAACAAATAATTTGATCAAAGCACTTTCTTTTACGTTGGACTTGATGACGACCACCTTCATGGTCGCCCCTGTAACGATATCTAGTCATCTCTAAATATGGAAATTCAAAAATTGACTAGGACCACAAATCTGACGTCTGTCTAGTTACAATAAATGAAATCCAATAAGCCTTAAACAGCTGTGCATGAAATCATTCTGAGAAGATAGGAACATCTAGGAATCATTCCCACCCACAGTGCGAGACAAAATTAATCCCAAACCTCCCCTTACCAAGACCGTATTCAATTCCATTCTGCTCCATAATAATTTCAGTAATGATATTAAATAAATAATTAAGCCGAGTCAGGCAGGATTTCCAGCTTGCTGCTGCTCGAAAGCTGGATATTTTTGCATTAATGGAAAAGGCAATAACCACTACCATAACGATGACCACTCCAGCAGAGCACTTTCCCTACTTGCACAAATATGCGGCACTTGTTCAAGAGCAGCGGTTTACAATCATGGTCCTGAAGTACCCCACTCCGAATAATATTTTACTGTGTTCCCCATTTCTTACACACCTGGCTGAACTCTGCAGCTCATAATGAAAAAAATTTTTTTTAAAGGTTTAAAGAGATTCAAAGTTAATGCGAAACTTCACTTCTTGTTAAATTTTATCTTGGCTTATCTGATTCAGGTACTTTACCAGTCTATTTTCAGGCCCTAGGTGTTGGTGCGTATGGCTCCTACCTGTCTGGGCTTTGAGCTACAAGCTGATAATGATATCAGTGCATGAGACTGATCTTATAAAACAAGGGAGGCTGAAGACACAAAGGCTTTGTCTTTACCCGATTTCCACATCCATTTCACCCTTTAACCGTGGTGAACGGGTGAGCGAAAGTTAATAGACACAATCAATATCCATGGCACCAAAGAGGAGAAAATGAGCTGGTCTTCAATAATATGAATAAAGTATATATACTGTACCGTATGTAGCTTCCTTAACTTGCAAGCATTCCTGAGGATCCGAATATCCCTTTATTTCTTACATCTATTTAAAATCATTTATGCTCTTAGTCATAAAGAGCATAAATAGAGAGCTGATATATAATCCGAATGAGATTAGCACAGGAGAAATAGGTCAGGGTGAAAATGCTTGATCACTGAGCGACTCGTCTGTCTCACATAAGAGGGGTTCAGTGGCAGCAGGACATCTCATTATTCTCTAAATATCTGAGGGCTTCAACTGGGGAGAAGGATTAAGAGATCCCATTAAAAGTCAATGAGAAACGAGTCACAAGCTAAGACAACACTTCTATCTGTGATATTAAGGGTGGCAAGATGAGCGGAATTAAATAATAAAAAAAAAAAACAATGCAGAGAGATGAACTCAAATAGACATAGCTGAGCCGCTAACTGAAAGAAACAAAGAACTTTCAACTCCCCCGGTTTAATTTGTGCTATACGTTTTTTTTTCCCTTTGGCAGGAACAATGGTGAGCAAAGAGGTCGGCAAATGCGTGCTCACCAACTCTGAATCGGACTCTGAGGCGGCACCCTCTATGGCCCTGGAGGTGAAAGGACCACCGGATGGGAGTCGGCAGGTGCGCAAGCGCAACAAAGCTTTGCAGGTACGCTTCAAGGACATCTGTGAGGCCCAGAGCGAGCAGGCAGCTGCGGCACGTGGAGCAAAGCCCGTTTCATACAAAGTGGCGTACCGCAAGTACATGACCGTTCCAGCCCGAAGATCTATACCCAACGTGACTAAAAGCACTGGAGTGCAGACCTCTCCGGACCTGAGGAAGCGCTACCAGACTTTCCCGCTAGAAAGAAAAAAGGGGCAAAGTGTAAAACATGCAGCTACAACGGAGAACTATAAGGACCAGGATAATGGATTTGTTATTGATGTAAAAAGGGCTAAAGCGGCTGACGGGGGGAGGGAAGAGACGTCGTCTCACACCGTACAAAAGACCAAAGCTTTGATGCACACTAATGAGTGCATAGCCACCATAGAGCACCACTTACACCCTGCAGAGTGTACAGACAGGACGCTGCTGCCCTGTCCCTCAGAGGACCAATCAAATTACCAGATCTGTACAGTAAAGAGCAAACATCGAAAGAGCTTCCAAAGGGACTCAGAGTCATTGGACCGCTCAGGAAAATGGCAGATAATGAATTCTGAAGACAGACATGGCAGTACACTGCCAAACTCTAGCTCCAAAGTGACAAGCCCCATAGCCTGGAACTCTTTAACGCAGGTGGAGTGTCTGGAGAGCCCGACGGCACGCAGTAAGCGCAAAAAGGTTCTGCAGCTAAATGGCCTGCAATCTCAGACACTGCCGAGGACTGGCTGCACCACCCAAGTGCAGTGCCATGCCGGGATGATCTCTGCCCGGCCCATACAGGCGATGGAGGAAGCGGTGGCGCCATCGGTCGCGGCTACACCCGCTGCCGTTCTACCACCCGCATGCGAGGCTGGGACAGGAACAGTACCAGCTACAGGGAATCTACAGGTGGACAGCGAGGCTTGTAAGCAGATAGTGCCTGTGAATCAGGATAAGGATGTAAAAGCACAGTTGCAAGCCATGGAGAACATGATCAGCTCCAGTCAGGAAACCATCAAAGTCCTGCTGGGAGTCATTCAGGAGCTGGAAAAAGGAGAGGCTCTTAGAGAAGGGTAAGATATAAAACTACATTATGTAGCAAAGTACTTCAGGGAAGATCGTTTTACAGTCTTTACTTTTATTGGCCATTGTATTGCTGTAAAAACTGCATGTCATTTCTCCCAGACTGAGGCTAAGAACTTAGGCGTGGCCCCCGGGCTGCAGGTTCACAATCAAGGTTGCAAACACAATCGATTTGCACCATTGAGCCATCATGACTTTGTACATTTCTAAGCCAAACCAAAGTCAAAAACAGTTGAACACCTTTCCTCCAAAAGTCAGTCATAGTGTTCCCAAAGACAGGGGAAAGGCAGAGAGATTTACAGTACCTGATTAGGTCCAAAATTAGCAGAACATTAGATGTTAATGCTGGAAATGCATCTAATCTTCCATTAAAGGACCATAAATGTCATTGCAATTCACCTTAGCAAATAAGGCTTTAAAATTGCACTTAAAACACACCAGTGGCATATTAATCAGCTTCTCACTCGTGTTCATCCGAGCCACGGAAAAATAAATAAATAAATCGCTCTCTGTCTGTCTCCTTCATCTTGATAAGTTGAAATCATGCTTATTTGCATGTTTAATGGCCTAATCTGCTTATCACTACAATCAGAAGATTGAGCAAGTGGTGGGTGAAATGCCTGATTTTGCCCTCCGTGCCATAAGTAAAATATGCCACGGCATATTTAGCATGCAGCTTACCAACTGGGCATGACGTGGCAATTAAGTGATCTCAGACAAGAACTGCAGGATGGCGGGGTCTTAAGAGAGAAATTAGCTCTTTTCAAGGGCTGCTTGCACATACTTTAGAGGAGAGAGGTGTGCTATTAAAAGATAGCATCTATCATTTGAGAGCGAGTGAGGTTATGTGAGTGCAAAGCCAGGTAGCAAGAACCACCCACATAGACAGACACAGACAAGTACATGTTTTAATTCTGCAGGGATGAAAGTGGACACTTTCACACTGGCAGACAAACCAATAGAGTGATTAAACCTTATTTCTTTGTGTACCCAAGAGACAATCTGACCTCTGTGCACAGGCCAGTGGCGTAGACTTGTCTAAAAGGAAACGGGTAAAAATCACAAGCTGGTACGGGATCTGATATAAACCTACTCAGCTGCCATGAGGAGGCATATATTAATATGCTGCTACAGTAACTATAACTGAGACTTATGATCCGTTCTTTGCCATTACAATGATTCCTGAAACTCTCTTGAATGACGGAATTTAATGACCATCATGAACATTGATGGATTTTTGGAAAACTATTGAAAAAGGAAAAAAAAAAAATGAATTAAGCGTTCATTGGAAAAAACAACTTTCATTACAATTAAATCAATAGTCTTAATATTAATATTCGGCTACTAATCAGAAAGTTAATCAGAATACTATATAACTTTTTTTGACATGCTTTCTCCAGCTTTGGTTGGGTTAGGCTTTCAATCTTTTCAGATAAATCCCACTTTCTGTTTTATGATTGGTTACAATCATTCTGTCTCACCTATGATTGGTTAGCTGCTGTCTTACAATCAGTGCTCCTTTCTCAGCCAGAGACCCAGTGGATCACAGTACAGACCGGTGTGAGAGTGTTCTCAACATATTGGCTGATCAGGAACGGATGCAAAATTTCCCTCCTGATAACTTGTCACAAGAGCAAATATTACCCTCACATGGGGCAAACATGCACACAAAAATATATTTATTGACAGATTAGGTCTTTAACATTGCTACTATTTATCTATTTAGGTTTACAGCGCCACCCTCATTATGAATTAAAATTCATTCCGATAGAGATGGAACTGCGCAGATTAAGGTGATCACATGATTCGGATCTATTCCTGTTGGGCTAGTACTCCTATCAGTAGAGGAAATATTAACGCCCATGTAAACCCACCCTCTGGTTCTTGAACTCTTATTAGTCCTGTGTTAATTGTAAGTTGCTTTGGATAAAAGCATCATCTACTGTACATACAGTAAATGCAAATGTGAAAATATGACAATATAATACCACTGACATTATACTATAACTTTGTCAAAATGATTCCAATGCCAAAGCTAAACGCTCTAAAACTATAAATGTTGTTCAAAGCGTACATTTCTAAGGGGAAATTGTATTTAAGCTACCAACATAGACAAATGCAATCATTTTCTATCAAGCCTTCTGAGCCTGCTGAAGAAATGTCAAATCAAAGCCAGGTTGCTTATCAGTAATCAGTTGAATTGTAGTTATGTTTCATCTCCGGCTCTAACAGCAGTATGTTCGAACGTTTATTTTATATTCCGAGGTCATTGCGCGTCATCTGTGTCCTTGCCAGCACTCCAATTTGATTTTCTTGCGGGCTGTGAAGAAACGATAACGCTAGCACAGACGTGGAACATTGGTCTCGTTCTACAGTCAGTTAAATGTCAGGTGCTGAAAAAACAAGAGATAGCCTTGGGTGATGAGTCTCAAATACTAAACGCCCAAAATTATGCCCGCTAATTTATTCGTGCTCTTTTGCGCGATGATTCATTTGCTGTAGCACGGCACCGAATGAAAGACGCGAAACAAGTTCGATTGTGATGAACGACGTGGATCATTGGGCTACTCTATCAAAAAGGACAATTTGTCCTGAAACACCCAAATCGTTGATTGGACATGTGTGGAGGTCAGGGCCATTTTCAGCAAAAAAACAGACACTGACCGAGATAACCATGCCAACAATTCAGCAGAGCGCCGTTCACGTAGAAAGCACAATGCTTTCTAATTCGAACAGCTCTGTGACTGAGTACCACCTTATTCACTGTAGTATCATTAAACTTATGGAGGGCTTGATAATTAGCTGAATCAGGATAATTGAATCTGGAGAATGATAAACTACGCAGCGCCGTTCTTCCACAGAAGCGCAAATGAGATTCTCTGCTGGAAGTACAGCTGGGTATAGCCCATAGGTGCAGCTCCAGGATGTAGATAACAGACTCCGAAGACATCCTGTGCAAAGGCTTGTCATCCTGTCAGTACAATTAGCACTCACGTTCTCCTCCCTTCATGTGCCAGACTGGCACTGTGGCCCTCCCCTGGGCTCCTCTTACACGGCTATACATCACTGTCCCCATTAGCCCCTGCAATCCCGCCTCAGAAAAACCCCATGCATCAGCAAACACCGCATCACTCACAGTCCGGAGCCAACATGGCCGCCGCTTCCCTTCCGTCCTGCAGTTTGAAATTCTCAGCAGCATTGGAAGAACCCAGAGAGGTGGTGCAGGTGTTAATGGTGAAGTTGGCTCGAGTCTTCCAAATAAAATGAGCCCGATAGTATTACTGTCACTTAGCGAGGTTGATTTAGTGAGACTCAAGGAGGAATGAATAGGTAAGAGCAAAGGAAGTGGATGTCCTGCCAGCAAAATCAATTCTTCCATCAGCCGGCTGTAAAGACAAGGTCAGGGTCTTCACTGCAGGCTGTTGAACGGTTGTAAGGTCACCGTGTCCCTGCCGGCACAGCTATAGCAGGCTGTTACATACTGTATGACGAGCAACTGGATTTAGAAACTATTGCCGAATTGGCACCAACTGGTCCGAGTACAAAATCAGTTGATTAGAGAAAGGTTAATCGTTGATTCAGTGATTAATAAGATTGATCAGTGGGGGGGGGGGGGGGTTATATATAGTGGAACCTCATTCACGAACGTAATTCGTTCCCAAGTTCTGTTCGTAACCCAATTTATAAATTTTTATAGGAATATGTGTTAATAGAATTAATTTAGTTCTGATTACAATTAACTATATTCAACTTTTGATTATTTCTTTTATATCACTAAATATAAAACAAAGTATGGAAAAGCCTTAATTATTAAAAAAAAAAGCGAGCACGCACAAAAGAGAGCGCGCACACTTAATTTTTACATGCACTGTTAATGCAGCTTTTCTTAGGGAGACTCACTGATGTGATGGAATGGAGGAGAATAAGATGGGTGCGGAGGAGGTTAGTGTTTGGAACGATAGTCCCCTTCCATAATAACACTGGGTAATTCTCCTTCAGGGATTTTCTCTACTTCTTCTGTTTCTTGACCTCCAGTTCATACGTGGTAGCCGTTTGTTTTTTCTTTTACTAAAAATCTATCCAGAGACATTTTCTTTTCTGCACTGCACAATTATCCTACACCGCGTTATCGTTCATAAGGCGTAGCAATCTGCTCGCCACAGTTTTATTCGGATGATGCTTCTTCGCAAAGGCTTGGATGTCACTCCACTTTTTTAGAAATGATTTTATCATTATGTACAAAACTCCTTTGGTTGTGAACCGATTTGTTCGTACTGTGGGGCATTCGTGAACCAAGGTTCCTATCCTTCAGCCTTTTTTGTGTCTTTGCAGTGGCACAGCTGCGGTTGCTAAGTTTACTCTAAAAGGCAATTCACAGTATCTATACATCATAAATAAACTTTCCCCTTAATAAGACACTATATTCATGTTCTCACATTACAAAAAAGTTTTTTTTTTGTAACAAAAGTTTACGCTTCACCAACCTACAGCACTTCTCTACCCTAGATACTAAAAACTAATGAGTTGAGAAAGCTCTATGACCTGTTAATAAGTGTGTACCTATCCCGCTCTTACTCTAAATACACCCTCTCTTACAAGTGAAGGTAATTAGTATCAGCTCAGCATCAGTAGAAAGGTCAGCTACTGTAGATCGTACTGCCACCAGGGGTATCGGTCCTCTGGTCATTTCTGCTCACTGTCCTGGTCTTAGTCACTCTGAATTAACAGTGTTAAGCCAGTAAGATTTAACTGCTACACTAATAAGAGAGGAATAATACACAGGGGGTTATGATGCTCTAGGAAAATAATCAGCAACAGAGTGGTGTGATGTGGCTCGAAACACAGAAGACCTACAAAAAGACTAGAATATTTTACAGTATGCGGCTGTTTGGAAATGTTTTATTCCTCATATACACTACAGTGATTTGCAAACAGATACAATTTTTCAGTCATCACTGAACAACATATGGTTTTATTTATATTCCCACTACCTTGACAAAACAAAAAGGCAAACATTATTGTAATGGCGATCTATGTTTTCCTGTTCTTCGCCATTTCTATAAGGACTGGTACAAAGGATTTGACACGTAAAACCACAAAACTTGTAGTGTATCGGTTTCTTCTTCTTTTGTATGAATGCAAACACTCAACAAATTAAACATAAGAACTATTTACACTTTAAGCGTGAAATTAAACGTGGTTTCAAAGAACGGTCAAAAGTCTAACACCGAGTCCTTCCTTCCTTCTAATAAATCAAATACGTAACGGTTGCTACCGTAAACATACTGTATGAAATTGACCTATGACCTTTACGTGAGCCAATAGTCACAAATATGTCACAAAAAAGGTTACATTTACATCTACGTAATAATGAAGTCAAATACCACAGAGATCCACCCAAAATGTACTTTATGGCTCCAACAATTATAATGTTTCATTCGGTCACCTTCAACTTTAATGACGACACACAATGTGGTATCCAGTTCATGTGAGAAAACTGAGTCCTCATGCTCTTTCACAATTGAAGTCCTGGAATATACAGTACATGCGTCATCAGGGAAGAAAAACATAATTGATGTAATAACCTGGTCATTCGGTATATTCTGGTCGTCAGCTGACTTCATTTTATTGCCACATCATGTTGCTGAGTCTAGACCTGACCACCTGAAGCACCCCAGATCATACGATAACGCTGCCTCCAGAGACTTGTACAGAGGACACTATGCATGATGGGTGCATCATTACAGTACATGCGTTTCCCTTCTAACCCCGACGCCCACACGCTGGAATAGGGTCAATCTGAACTCATCAGACCACATGACCTTGTTCTATTGTTTTCCAATCTTTATGCTCGCTATCAAACTGAAAAGGATTCTTTTCTGATGTTTCTTACCAACAAGTGGTTTTCTTATGGCCACACAGCTGTTTAGTCCCAATCTTGTGAGCTCTCATCACATTCTGTGTGTGTGTGGGTGTGTGAAAATGCTCTTACTTTCACTATTAAACAGAGCTGCTGTAATTTTTATAATGCTACTTCACCAAACGTTTAAGTGATCCTACTGTAGGTCATGGTCATCCGTGACTTTTATACCGAGCACATTTCTTCTTTCGAGAAGGTGACGGAATAGCACTAATAATAGCCCTTTCTTTTCAGGTTTCAATAATGTGTCGTACAGTTATTAACACACTTCCAGTACATTTCAGCAAGCTCAGTTGCTTGATTTGCTGATTTGACCTTCCTAAAACAATGTTTTTGTAGATTTTTTTGGCAGGGCAGTGTACTTCCATTTAAAGTGTGAGAGAATAAAGTTTCTGGTATTAATTACCTTACAGCAGATACAGTACAACCCATCATTCTTTCTCTTTCCTCAGCTTTTATTCGTATTACTATTTATTATTAGTTGTAAATTTCATAATTTCGTAATAGAGACTCGTGTGAATAAATCCTTACTGTACATCATCATGGATATAAATGCAGAATTTGAATTGGCACTACTGTCAGAGCTGCTATTACAGAACATTAATCATCACCTTCTCACCAATCAGATGTGAGATTTTACTGGCGCTGTGGTATGAACGTAAATAACAATAGACTGCTTGATTATGTTCCCGATTGCAGAACTGCAGCTTGCATGATGTGTGTAATTCCATTTTTCATTCTTTTTTTTTTTCCTTAAAAAAAAAAAAAAAAAAACCTGATCATAACTGAGTCACAGCTATGTTCTCTAAATACTGACGTGAAGCTGCTCTATTAAGGCTGCATGAACGAGGGTTATAGCAGCAGCTAGACGGGTGTTTGTAGCTGATTAATTGCAGGAACTTGTGTAAAATCAATGATCTATGCAGATGTGATCAACAGCCAGAAGGAGATTAAATTCATACAGAGAAGAGAAAAAAAAGAAATATATTTACTGAAATCCATTATTTACTGCCTGGTCCAGACTGGGAGAAGAACCAAAAGTATGACATGGAAAAGACTAAAGAGGGTTGTTATAGATCTTTTGCACAGCCTTTGCAAGAAGCATGTGTACAGAAGGCTAGCATCCAGCATTCTTGTGTACAGTATGTGCTTTTATCCTTGCATTGATAAAGACGAAGGACACGGCAGATGACATGTAGGTTTTTGGAGGGTGGACTGACTAATCCAGACTTCTTAATGACCCGTCCTCTTTTTTTTTTTTATCTCCTCCAGTCTCTCCTATCGGACCGGGCAGGACACGGCCAACTGCGACACATGCCGGAACAGCGCATGCATTATTTACAGGTTGGCTTCTCTCCCTCTTTTTCCAGAGAAGTGCTGTGGTTTACTTTTTTTTTTTATGTGAAAGAGACCTAAAAGTAAGTTCTAAGCAGTGAGATGACTTGTTTTTGAAAATGAAACTGCAGAAGATAATGATATCCATAGCCTGTGGCCCTGAGTAGAACAATTTGGGGTTGAACGTTCATTCCAGAAAATGAGGCGGTCTTAGGAGTGTTTTATCTGTGAGTAGAACAGAAGAGAGTCATATATTCTGCATCAGCGGCAGGTGAAATCTGGAGCTGGCATTAAAACCCCATATCGACACAGAGGATGTGGGGAATATTTTGTACAGGAGTTACTACGTAATGAAAATCTTTCTCTTTTTGTATTTCTCTCAACCACAAGTAAAGCTATGGCACTTTTAAACCAGCTTTAAGACCACAGGTAAAAAGGACACAAAGTACATTTAAAATATTTTACTATGTCTTTAGCCAGTTAATGCAGGTCTCAGAGCTCCTCCGAAGTATGAAAGCTGAAATATATCTCATATACTGTATCCTCCTCCAAATGCCCCATTTTAGTGTCTATGCAAATGAGCTCCAGCTGAGCAACAGGAAAAGCAAGAACAAAAAACAAGGCCTTGCATTAAATTGGTAAACACTGGAGATCCATATGACCTGACTAAACAGTGATGTATATATAAAAATGTATAAACTATAGTAGGGGTCCTGAACAACCTGCTGGTCTATATACAGTATGGCATTTGGATTGATTGTAGCCTAAGTCAATTCGTTATACAGAGACGAAACATAATATTGAATTAAATATTAGACACGTTGAACAAAAATGCTGTATTCACTTCTATCCATCTACAGCAGCCTCGGTCTCATCACCTCAGTTAAGAACAGTCATTTGCCTGATCGTGTCTGCCTACACCGGTGGTGAAATGACTGATGAATGACTCGGTTCTGTTGGCAAAACTGGCTATTTTTATAAGCATTCAGATTTTTACAATTTTGCTGGCTGCCATCTCTGCAGTCAGCATCACAGAGTGACAGCGAATATTTAGACCATTTCAATCTGAGGTTTTCAACCCATGTCTTTTTCCAATCCAGTGAGGAACACATTATTTTTTAAATCGTCTCTTCAGAGTATTATCACTAAAATATACCTTTTTTTTTTTTTGCATGTTGTTTGGTTTTTAAACAACAGGGGGGGGGGAGGTTACACAAAACCTACAAAGAGAGAATAGATGTAAAAAATATAAACATTACACACACACAAACATATATATATATATATACACACATATATACATCCACATATACACATACATATCTATATCTACACATACACACACATATACACATACATATATATATACATACATACATTCATACACACACACACACACACACACACACACACACACACACACACACCCCTCTGAGCATGAACCCATATGCTCATGCGCCAGATGATTTTGCACAAAACATACATTGGTTTTATCCAGCCAAGACAGCACAAAAACTGCCATAGGAGCATACATGCACTCCCATAAACCTAGTCACGGCCACAGAAAGGTGTTTGCCCCGCTGTGTTTGCAGGTGAGGTGTGAGAGGAATATCAAGTGCTGCCGTCTGATTGCTTTTGTCTGAAAATCCTGAAATCCTGATCAACACTGAATAAAACATTAAAGTCTCAATGAGCAATTGCAGAATTATTGCCTCAGAGCTAATGCAGCTTACTCAGGGTACATGTTAATGGCTGTAATCTTGTGACGTTGTTGTTGCTTCCTTTATTTCCCTTTAGCCAAAAAAAAAAAAAAAAAGTAGAAAAAAAGAGGAGGTAGAGTTAGTTACAGCTATTCCTGAAGGTTTAAACAGAGTCATATTGTCAGAATGATGGGCTGCGGTTACAAGTTCATGATCGTTTCTGATAGTTTGGTTTTAACAAACATTCGCAATAAAATCAATCACTTCTTGTGAGAAATTCCCTCCCGGTATTTCCATCCACAATCCTCTGTCATGGATTGTGCAGAGAGCAGCAGATTCATGATGAGGATCAAGCTCCCTGCGTCTCATCAGTTCAACTAAATGAGCTAATTAGGTACACAAGCAAAACCATGCACAGCACAGAGCCACTCAGATCTACGGTTCTAAACCTATTAGCTACTAATTTGAACAGGATTCCTGATGAAGACTTTGTCTACACTCTTTGTCTGTTTAGAACCAGGTTCATGAGAAGGAACGGCCTTCACTAGCTTTTCTTGAACTTCCCAAATAGGACACGCTCCATACTGCGTCCCCAAAGTTGTTTCAGGAAACCAGTTCATAAGCAGACGAAAACTCAATGCTTCAGTTGTTTTATTACAGGCTTTCGGGTTTGTTTATTTCCCCCCCCCCACACAAGTTTGAAATCATTAAAACTCTCAAAAGTTGGAAACCTACAAATCTGATTAAAGCGTATGGGCATAATTATATACAGTGCTGTGAAAAAGCTTCTTTGTCACACTTAAACGATTGCGATCATCAAACAAATTTTAATATTACACAAAGATAATTTACAAATAAATACAAAATGCAGTTTTAAATCATTTATTAAGGGGAGAAAAGCTGTCCAAAAGTACCTGGCCTTATGTGAAAATGTAATTGATGCCATGATGTGATGTAGATCAGGGGTTCGACTTCCGATTTATTTTAGAAACATAACTACTGAAACATTATATCTATTCATATATCGGCTCATTATACGATTACTAAAATGTGGACAATAATGCTGAAGAGGGCAACTTTCCTGAAAAACAACACGTTTCATTAGATTCAGACTGTTAATTATAGGCTAAAATGTTTGCTGAGGTGTTGAGATGTAAATTAAACCCATTTATCTTGAGCGACCAATAAAAACCGGATAATAATTACAGCTCAAATATAAAGTCTACTCATTTTAATAATAGTGGGTTGTGATTTGCACTATAGCCAGAACAGCAAAGTGCAATTTTCTTCATTTGCTGGCCAAAATCTTACCGTGTCATCCTGAATAAATTTAAATTTCTATTTGACTTGACAGAAAGTGAGGGCACCACACAAGGCAAGAGCATGAGAGGCTGAGTGATGGGCGTGGGGCTTCTGGACAGGCTCAGGTAGTGTCAGAGTTTGAAATGTATACTAGAGAAAAAACTTGCACTTGCATACTACTGTATTCAATGTTCTGTTTTCTTGTTCTCATGGCGTGTTTCCTCTGGGTACTCCGGTCCCCCCAGACCAGAGATATGCAGATTCGGCTAATTGGCGTTCCCAAATTGCCCATACTGTGGGAATGAGCATGACTCGTGTCCCAAGTCTCCTGGGATAGTCCACAAGCCCCCTGCGACCCTGAATACAGGATAAAGCCAAATATACAATACGTGTGTGATTGAGTAGTCATAATTACCTGTATGTATGTAATTATAATTGACAGCTATGTGATTTAATCAAATATGCAAATAAATTATTTTGTTCGTCAATTCAATGAACTGAATCAATGGGTCAAGATTTGATTCACGCTTTTTAAATGATTTACAGTAGGCAAACTCGTCACATGTTGAGTGATGTAAAACTGTCAAATTTCTTGAAGAATATACACATTTACAGAAAATATAAATGCATTGCATCTACTGCAAATACTCAAATTTTTTGAGAGTATCGCTTCTTCCTCCTTTAAACTTATGAGCAGTTAGTGAGTGAGATTTTCAGGAAGAATAGATTCTTGTTTTTTTATTAGGTCATTTAAGAATTTTAACCCTGTGAGAAATATAGCGCCGTTCAATCTAAATGAAAATCAAATGAACCCCCCCCCCCCCAAAAAAATCGGATCAAATCAACAGTCTACCTACATTTCAGAGCTCCACCAATAAGCATTGAAACGCAGAGCTTTTGTGATGTGGTGTTCAGATTGGTGTAAACATTACTGCTATTGAATCAAATTGAATAGAAAACAGCGATGCTCAAAAATCTAATCGAATCAAGAGTCTACCTGTGATACACAGCTTGCAATAACATTGCTGGATATCATGACAAATTTAAAATATTGTGGGGAAAATGAAAAATCTGTGTATCCTACCATGCTGTCTACTAGATCGCAAGGTCATTGGGATTCCCAGACCTGAACCGCTGGTTTACGTCATTTTGTAGTTTTGAACTCAAAAACATGGCTACAAACTTCCAAGCTTTAAAAACGATGCTAACCAAAAGTTTTAATTCTGCAGATCCCATCAATTTTAGCAACAGAACAGTTTAAAAGGTCGAACAGAACAAAAATGAATATCACACACACACACACACACACACACACACACACACACACACACACACACACACACACACACACACACACACACAGCAATACAGAATACTGAAATAACAGACCCAAAAAGATAAATTGTAGCAGTAACTGCTAAAACCATTTCTGCAACAAATCTAGTCTTTGCTGTGTGCGTGTGTGTGTGTCTGTGCATTTGTAATGGGATAAACTCTTTGCAATGTTTGGAAGGACATCATAAATATGTGCAGCAGAAATTCAGTAGATTGTGAACACACAATCGATGCGTGATGTGATGGAGAGACAGCAGCCTTTACAAACACTCTGAACGCTGTGATCGCGTAAATAGGTGAGGACTGCTGAATTTCAATCAGAGCACCAGAATCAAATTTAGCCGCTTCGTTCGAGGAGAAAGTGGATTAAGCGCTATCTAATTACATACAGCACTGTGACGACGCTACGCGGAAGAGTGCGAGAGCCCCTGTGTGTGTAAAAAGAAATGTAAGGGAACCATATTATATCATTTATAACTGTCACTCAAAGTGTTGCAGCAATACGCAAGAAATGAAACTTATCCGCCTCTAAGTGTGTGTGGGTGTGCGTCTGTGTGAGAGGCCTGTTACAGCTGAAGGATTCTTCACTGTACATCCTATCATAACAATGCACGTGTGTGTGTGTGTGGATAATTAAGTAAAACGGAAAAACACATAACCACATTAGCCCTGTGGTGTTCAGCCATCTCAGTTATGTGATCACCTCCGAGTTCCCCTCTTATCATCCGTCTTCAACCTCCTCATCTCATCTCATCTCTCCAGCCCTCCATGAGCTCAATAAACAAACGTGCCGTGCATTATATCGGCCCGGACGAGCAGATTATTAAAGACGGGAGATGAGGATGAGAGGGAGGAAGAGGAAAAAGTGTGTGAATGACTTGATTCTCTTCACCTGCTCATTTCGTCCTCCCTAATCTAGGAATCCTCCGGGCTGCAGCACAAAGAGAGCGCGCGGCCATGATGGAGGGTTTCAGTGTGAATGTTTTATTCATCCAGCTGTGAGCCCTGGCACCTTTGCGGAAAGCTCATCATGTTACAAATTATTTCAGAGGAGGAGACCGTCTGCTAAAGGGATGATCAAACTCAAATTGTGAGACGAGAGTGAATCAGGCGGGGTTACGTTGCGGGAAGCGTGACGGGATGTTCAGCATTTCTAGCGCGGAGTCGCCCAATGCGTAAATCGATTGGTCTTCAGTTTTTTTTTTTTTTAATAACAGCAACTCTAGTAACATTTAAAGCTTCACAATGTAATCCATTATACATTATAATTGATCTTTCGTTGGTCAGTTTTTAACTAACAATTATTTAAAAAATGTCAAACGATCTAAAACTGACAAATTTCTTTTAAATACAGAACGTCCGCAAAAGATTTAAACCAATGTGTCTGTATTTTGTGTTTTGAGAGATTATCGCTTTTTCTTCTTTTAAGTTTAAGGGCAGTTGGTGCAATACCTCCACTTACCGGACCGGAGTGTGAAGCAGCGAATTTTGGCAGAGGAGAGAAAAAAAAAAAAAATGATTATCGCTTTGTATGAGACATGACATTTAATCAGTCAACACCAAAAGCTGGTTGGCATTTCCTTTAAGCAATATCGCATGAAAAGGAATTCTGTTGGACAGATTTGACCACTATTATAAGTTACACTTAACAATAAAGGCCAACTAGCTAAAGTTAACAAAGATGTCAATGACGTTTGAGGCTAAAGACACTTTATTAATGGACATTCTGAATTCAACTAGCACAACGTCTCTGTAGCGATGCATCCCAGTGTTGTTGTACTCATGAAATGCTTCTTATCCAATCAAATTGCTTGATCTTATCTAACTGTTGTATAAATACTTTTACCAGTTTTCAATCATTTAAAACCTTGATGAAATAGTAACCATTAATGCTATTGAATAAACATAAATAAATAAATAAATAAAAATCACAATGCCCCAAAATCAAAGGGAACTGAATCGACAGTCTTGCTGTGATTGGTAGTTAAGTGTATTTTTTTTTTTTTTTTGCAATATGTAGAGCGGACACTACTAAAAATTGTTCATTATGAGATTTTTTGGGAAAGAGTATCCATTGTCATATCCATTGTTTTTTTTTGTTTTTTTTTTTAAAGGAAAGCCTTAGTTCTACTGTAACTTGTCCCATGGTGGATCAGGGGTAGTTCAGTGGTTAAGGCATTGGACTACTGATCAGTTGGTCCCAGATTCAAACCCCCTTGAGCAAGGCCCTTAACCGTCAATTGCTCAGATGTAAAAAAAATAAAATAAAATAAAAAAGAGAGAGATAAAGTGGAAGTCGTTCTGGATAAGTCCAGAAATTATGATTGTTAAGCATACCGGTAAAAGGTTAAGAATGTGCAGTTAAAGGTAAACTTCAGGGTAGTAACATGTCACTGCTGTGGGCTTTTTCACCCTAAATCATCTATGTTTTTTTCTTTGTTTAATGATATAGTTAGAAAACCTCTGCAAAAATGCACAATTAAAGATTTGTCCTCAAGTGATGATCTGGAACCTTATCCTTGGCGTGCGTCACTAACCTAGTAACTGCTTTAAACATATGGTGGTGACACACTCACCCGTAACTTGGTATCACTTTGCAACTTGAACCAGCTTCAAACTGTATGATACTGTTATTATTTAATTGTAAATTAGGATTAGTGGTCTTTTTAATGCATAATGTGGCGTTTACATTTGTGTCATTGACTGAGGCTCTTTACAAAGTTATAGCTTAAGGGGGTTAAGAGTCTAGCTCAAAGATTCAACTTACAGCAAACAACAAAATTCTGTCACTGCTAGAAACAAGGTAACCCTGGATAAAATCAAGTTAAAATGAGTTATACAAGTTCCATCATTAGAGAGCCAAAAAAAAATAAAAGGATAAAAAAAAAAATAGTGCATGCATTGCAGCTTCCTGTATCCTTATTACATAAAGCAGTCTTTGAAGATTTGGCATGAACGGTGTCCTCATGTACCAGCCACAACCGGCTCCAAACTCCTCATCTTCGCCTTCTTAGCGAAAGTAATAATCACAAACTGAAAACGGTTTTACTTTGAGCATCTTACTGTATATGACTGCATGAAAGGCATGATGTTTGATATGTAGGAAAACTGAGGTGTGTTGCTCGCTACCCAGTTCTACTCCTAAATACTACACTAGAGACTAACTGATCATGTAATCTTTGTGCTTCGCTTGAAAGAGAAGCTTCAGAGAGAACACGGTTTCGAAATGCTCATTACAGCATATAACTTCAGACACACTTGAAAATTCCATTAGACTGGCATTAAAGGGATGGTGACTACCAGCGTTACATCACTCTGGAAACCTGACACTGAGAAGAGCACCGTGTGTGTGTGTGTGTGTGTGTGTGTGTGTGTGTGTGTGTGTGTGTGTGTGTGTGTGTGTGTGTGTGAGTGAGAGAGAGGGAAAGGGAGAGACGTTCACCGCACAAGAGATAACTCTGCTTTTGCCAGAACCACCTGGTTACCATGGAAACCAGAATGAAGCTGATAGAAATAAGACCTTTTTTTATTGTGTGTGAGACAGAAAGAAAGATGGGAAGATCTCTTACAAAACAGTTGAGGGCAAAAAAAAAAAAAAAAAAATTCTTAAAATCAAACTGCTCATAGCGCAGTGCCAAATAACAGTACCATCAAATGTCATTGACACAGAGATATTTTCCTAAATATTCATCTCATGGAAGAGATGCCGAGCTAACAAAAGTTTCATTACAAGAGTTTGTGTCTTTAGCTGTTTTCGAGTCATTCTATAATTCAGGGTACACTACGCGTCCATTGATGATAAATATATTTATTCCAAATATTTTCTTCAAAAATATTATATTTAATCTATTAAGGGAAAGCATGTTGTAATGTAACACAAACATTGCTATGCTTCACTTCGCTGGAAAATTGTAGTAATGTTGCGAAATTGTCAGTTTCTGCCAATTTCTGCAATAATAATAATAATAATAATAATAATAATAATACACATTAGCGTCAGCTACAACTACGTTTTAACTTATTTCAAAAGTCCAAATACTAAAAATGATAATATTTTTAAAACTGATTCTCATTTAAATCATATAATGTCTGCTAAAGTTCTGTCAACTAAATAGCAGAATTCCGTCCTCTAACTCAAAAATGATTTGTCCCACTGCCGAGTCACCCGCATCACATGATCTCAATTAAGATTAAATTATTTATACTCATCTATACCTTACAGCACAGTGAAATTATTATTTTTCCCCCCCCATATCCCAGTTAGGAAGCAGGGATGAAAGCGCAGGGGTCAGTCATGTTACAGCGCCACCTGGAGTAGATAAGGTTAAGGGCCTTGCTCAAGGGCTCAGCAGTGGAAACCTGGTGGTGCTGGGTTTTGAACCTCGACCTTCCCATCTTAGCCCAGTATTTCCATAACCTTTAACTGACCGTAAACTATGGTATGTCCACAGATATGGTTTACAGGGAACACATGGCCTCGAGCTTTGCCCCATCGGCGAATGCATATGCACATGCGAGATGCACAAGTTTAAGTAATGTAGGTTTTGGCGCATACTGTACTTATATCAACATGGCATCGTTTGTACTTTTCATGACCAGAGATATATTTTGGCATCAGATCTTTTAAAGGGTTTTGCATATGCCTAAATACAAACATTGAAACAAAAGATGTTTACAGTGAACTCATCTCATAAAACATTTATACAAAGTCAATGCATGTGCAATGTGAGTGCTAATCCTTTATCTTTTTTTATTTTTTTTTTTAACAAATTTAATCAGGCAAATTTTCTCAATTTGCTCATGTGTGATTATGGTGATTACAGCGTGAAAAAACTATTTGCAGAAAGAGCTGAGAGCTGTATAATTCTTTTGTTATTATCTAATTATATTTCCTCATTTAAGGGTATACACATTTCACTAATTATTTTCATTGAAAGTAGTGTGAAAAGGATTAATGTTTAAATCATATATATATATATATATATATATATATATATATATATATATATATATATATATATAAAAATATAAAGGCTAAGTTCACATTAGCTCCCATTTTCCGCCATATGAAATATTTTTTTAGGACTGTGTGGATACAAAGATCCAACCTTTTTCAAAAATGAACCGTCACTTTCCTATTTTGTCCTCCATCAGTAACTGTACAGATCTGGTTAGTGGTCATGCAACATGAATGAGAAAGGTTAAACTGGAAATTAGACCTGTGCAAGTCAATCAATTCTGCAATTCAATGAATGTTTCGTTGGTCAGTTTCCTATTCTGAAGTGTTTTATACTTTTGATGCATGTTTAAATATTTGAATTTAATATTTGAAATGTTAAATTGTCTTAAATGGAAGAACTCTAGCACAGCTTTTGCAGAAAACACAAGTTGTGTCCATTTTCTCCAAAATACTTGTGTTTATACGCCTACTGGAAAAAGAGTAGCAAGGAAATAAG
The DNA here is from genome assembly GCA_013621035.1 of Clarias magur. NCBI lineage: Eukaryota > Metazoa > Chordata > Actinopteri > Siluriformes > Clariidae > Clarias > Clarias magur. The sequence goes on from QNUK01000008.1 coordinate 2,901,420, forward strand.
ATGATCACTTTATTTGAGACATTTAAACATTAACAAGTAACAGCATTTCAAGCATGCTTATTGCCAGAGCTATGAAACGTACGTAGACTGAGGATTCAATACAATTTGTGGGTGTTGTGTATTTCTATATGAATCGATAATGTTTACTGTCTGATTTGTCTCAAGCAGCCGTATGTTTCTTTTACCGGTTTGGAATTATTAAAACTATTTTAAATGATCCAATAAACAAACTGATTGATTTGTTTTGATGTCTCATACAGAGCAATAACCTTTTTTTTTCCTTCTAAGCTTCTGTTACAACACTCCAGTCCAGTAGGTGGCACTATTGCAACAACTGTTCTATCAAAAAAAAAAAGTCATTTTAGACTGTTTAACATTTGCAAGCTTACCTCAATAATTTGGCACACAATAAGTCAAAGTCAAATCACACAGTAAATATTAGCGCCGCTGAATTAAATCGAAAATTAAATGCTCCTAAATCGAATTGAATCAACCGTCTACCTACTGTATGATTCAGAGCTTTACTGGAAATTTTCCTAACTTGGATCTGATCTGAGGCAAGCATGCGAAATGTTCATTGATGCTTGTGACTGTAGCCTACTGTACTGTACATGTTTCTTAGCAGTACATGGCATGATCGTACATCATGAGTAACGAAACTCATTACTGCGTTCCTCACGCTATGTGAAAGCAAGCTGTCCTACGCTGCTGTGTAACCCGCACAGAGGGAATAGGAGAGGATCCAAGCACAGATCAAAAGTCTTCACTGTTTAATTAGCAGCTTAGAAAAAGCTAAACGTGCGCTGCTCTTTTCTTCTGACAACAGTTGTGGGTGTGAAGCAGGGAGAGGGGTCTCATACACTAGTGTCACTAGCACAGAGTATTTCTCAGCTGATGCTCAGTGCTGGGAGCCGTCACGCTCCAAGTCTCGGCTTATTCGCCGTTAGATGATTTCTGGAAACGGATGTTTAAAATGATTCAAGATATAGGATAATGAAATGGTGGCTGCATCAAATATCAGTTGTTTCTTGGTCAAAGCATCCAAAAACAAACAAACAAACAACAAAAAAAACAGGAGGTAAGGCAAATCAGATGACGACAAAACATTTGTCTTTTGATCTTTCTAGTACAACAATGCAGCTTTTGCTTGTCCAATCAACATTATGCAAAACAATGCTGAAAGCATCTGCTCTGGAAAGCCTTCGTAATCTAATCTGAGGTGCTGTTTGTTAATTGGTGATTTTTGAGGCTGGTAACTCTAAATGAACTTTTGTTCTTGCTCTTTCCTAGGATGGTCTTTATTAGGGCCAGGTTCATCATGTTGTTGACAGGTTTTGCAAATGCACTTGACGATACTGTTCTTGCAAGAACTATTCCAGGACAGATGACCTTCATGCCTTAAAATAACAACTGACTGTTGCTGTTGTTACTTAATTATCTAATGCAATGTGTTATTTTATAGTACTGAAATCTCCAGTATTGTTCTAGAATGTAGAAAATAAACTAAAGAAGAAGAAAAAAAAAAAAAAGCTCTGACTCAGAAGGTCTGTCCAAATTTTCGACTGCTTCCGTACATGGAACTGAAAACGATGAGTCAGTTCACATGCAAGTCACTGAGAGACTCCAGAGAGAGACGCAGGAGTGCTAGATGGCAGGTGAACATCCCAGTCCATTTTCTCCTGCATCCATGTTGAGAGATTTCGTGTACAGTAGTCTTAAACATTCAGAATCACTGGATTCATTTGTGAGGATCTGCACAAGCATGATCTACGTACAGAAATATAGGATATGTGTGGCTGCCATGTTTTGCATGTCTATTTAAGAACAAGTAGGGTTTGCCTTTGGCTCAGTCTCGCAGTGATGCTGGAGAGATTTGTAACTTGACTTTTAAATCTTGGAGTTTTTCCCATTAAAGTGTGCAATTTTACTCAAAAGCTCACATTCAGTAGTAGTGATGCTCTTGAATTTGAGTTTCTGAGTTAGCGTAAGCATGGGTCATTAGCCCCTGTAATAAAGCTTGATCAGTTCTTCAGGATTGACAGTCTACTGGACTTGTCATCTAAAAGCTGCATTAATTAGCTGTAGCTGAAATCCAGAAGAATATCAGTATCACTCACTCACTCATCATCTATCCTGGAGCCTATCCATCACAGGGTGCATAGACATACAAGAGTATCAGTATCCTTCTGTCAATTTTTTTCCCCCATAAAGTACATTAAAGCTAGCTATATTCGCATACACAGAAATTCTGAAGCTTCTTTTCTGATCATTCCTGAATCTGAAGCGGTCCGAAATCTGAACACCAGCAGAAATGACCTACTGGTGTGAGAAAGTCAATAAGTCCAGGTTAAGTCTTCCTGTTTCAGGGCTGGACTGAAAACTATTAATGATGATGTTTTCCACGTGTGCAGAGATGGAGAACCAAATGGTGATGCTGCCAGGACACATTTGCTTTTAAATGTTTTAAATGTACACTCAGCACAAAAGTGTTCTGAAAAGAGTGCAACCTTTTTTAAAAAGCAAATGATCACAGAGATCTATAAAGAGGCTTTGATCTTATTCAACAAAGGAGGTTTTCATTCAGGCCACACTTCAATCCACTTGTTTAATGAATTCACGGTAGTCTTGAAATGACTACGTAAATGCGATTAAACTGATTTTTTTTTTTTTTTTTACTGAATGAAATTAAAAAGCTTTAAGACATGCTTTAAGATTTTTCAAATGGGATAAAGAACTTTGAAGGGATCAAGATTTAATAATCTTGTTACATCATCTCTCACACACTCATTCTCTACACCGCTTATCCCGTTTAGGATCCCGAGGATCTCAGGGGACTCAGGGTGGGTGCCAATCGATCTCAGGACACACAAGCACACATACTCACTCGCTCACTCACTCACACTACGGCTAATCTGGAAACACTGTTAGCATAATGTGCATGTCTTTGCATTGGTGAGAAAACCGGAGTACTCAGAGGAAACCCACTAATGACCCAGAACATGCGAGATGAGAGCCGAACCCTCAACTATGGAGATGCAAGTCCACAGTGCCAACAACTACGCTACCGTGCCACCTGCTATATCATCTAACTAAGTAAAAAATGCTCAGTGGAATGCACTGACGAGGATAAGCACATTTTATCTGTTCTAACAAGCATGCAAACAGGATTGCTTGTTGCTTTCTTTCTAGCTTGTGATGCCAGGGCTATGCTATCTCCATACTGTCTCTACTGTATGTTTTGTTTTTGGTTGCCTGCATGTTCAAAGCTTGCATGAAACCCTGGTAATTCTGATAATTGTACCAGATGCAAGGTTGATACCAATACTCTCTTTCCTTTACTTGTTAATTCTGCACTAAAGCGTTACAGCGATTCATACGGTCTAAACGCTGCTACATAAACAGATTCAATTATTGGCGAGTTTTGACAAGACGTTTATTTAGCATTTTTGCAGAATCTCCAGTTTCAGCACTGGAAAGCCTTCAAGGTGAAGGAGTGTTTGCTTTGCAGTTTCTTGTTTTAAAGGTCCCATAATTTCCTGTTACTTTAACAAGTTTACCTATACTACTCTGCAAAGGTCTTGCGCCGCTCCTCATTTCTTCACATTAAATTGAAATAAATTATATAGGGTAAATTAAAGAATTAAATGACACCCTTAAATCCTGTGGAAACTGGAAGGAGTACTTCAGTATTGCCGCGGTTTCCTTTTTGGTTAAATTTTTCTTAAAAAAAAAAATGGCAAAAGTTAGAAGTTGCTATTCAGCTGAGGTTGCATTTTCCTGATTCTAAGAATCGCTACATTCAGATGATTTTTATGATTTTACACAAAATAAAACAAAGATAAAAAAAAAAGGAGGGGGGGGGGTACTAACTCTTGAACATAGATACTTTTTATGCTTGAATGGTTCACAGGTCACTGTGCAAATAAAAAACAAAACCTTAAACCAAAAAAAGAATTAAAAAAAAAAAAAAAAGTCCTTCCCAAAGTTGTTGGAGAACAACGCCTCAAGACTAGTAATTGAATGATAATTTTTTTAGGTTCGAAACTCCCTTTTTTTTTCAATTTTTTTCCTAATGCACAGTTTCTGTGTTTACTGTTGAGCCTCACAATGTCAGCGAACAGTAGAGCTGCGCAACAAGCCATGAGAGGGGATGTTCTTGTATGAGGTCACACTAGGTTGGAAATCTAATTGGAGTTATTTTCTGTTTTGGTCCTTGCTTTTCTGTGTGTGCACTCGCATTGCAGACCAACCTTGATGTCTAAAAACGAATCTTTAGCATAACAGAAGGTTACAATCTGGGGTTGAAACCTCACTGCCTGTGATGCCCTTGCTGTCTTTTTCTTCCTTACGTGACGGATGTAGGTGCAGACTTGCACAGGTTGTGTGGTTTTAAAAACATGCATTAATCTGGAAACGCTAATGATATGACTAATGTAGTATGTCAATTCTCCATCGTCTCCGTTAGATGTGAAGAAATGAGACAGGCGTTTGAAGTGAAGGAACGACTCCTCCCTTCTACAGCTGACGGGAACCATGAAGGATTGGAGTCTTGGGAGGAAGACAGTCACACGGAGATAAACAGCTATAATCATCAGTTACAGTGTAGAATTCTGCAGGCCGCTTAAAGCCAAGGCTCCTCACACCCACTCCAGTCTCATGCAGATAATCAGTGATTTGCTCGGCCTGTTCTCTCACTCACTCTCTCTGTGCTAGCAAGTATGAATGGATTGATAAGAGCATAATTACAAGGGTCTGTGCTGTGATTAATTTGTTAATAGCACCATCGCCTTCGGCCTGTGAGAAAAGGCCTGACTAATACATGCTACATTCTCCTGAGTGTGCGATAGATCGGCTGCATCTCCACTTTTTTGTTCCCTCCAACTCTATCGGTGTGTTTCTACGCAAGCATTCCCTCCAGCGTTTGTCAGGTTGCCAGAGTTATTATAATTTCTCAGGTTGTTCGTAACTAATGAGTTCATACAGCGTGGTCAGCGTATTTTTCCCCGCACTGTGCTGTTCTCTTGAACCTTTCTTCCAAAATGCTATTTCAATTTTTGTAATCCTAACACATTCACCGAGCTTCAAACTCCAGAAAGTAAAAAAAAGAAGGGGGGAAAAAAAACGATTTTATTCTTCAGTTGGGAAATCACCCTGGGAGAGAGAAGTCTAAAATAAACCCAGCCACTTCTGAATTGCTCGTCTTATGAAATATATTGGAAAGGGATTTTGGGTATATGGTGTTAAAAGGCTTTTTGGTACTGTTCACCTAAAGGTGCTGTCAGAAAGTGAAGAATATGACTTGCACTTGTACCCTCTCAGCAGCATGGAGACATCAATCGTACAGAGCCCCTAAAGTCCCAGGTGTTTTTTTATTTATTTTTTTATCTTGTGCACACAAGTTGTCATCTTGTGGGAACAAGTTATTTTGTTATTTATCTATTTAAGTTTAAAGGTATACTAGGTTTTTGCATAAAAAACATCTGGTTATTTATCATTTATATTAACATCAATGATTTCTAAAGCATATTTGGAACATTAAGGCTTTCATGGTTTTATTTCGGCAGTTAATATGCTTTGTGGTTAGAAAGTGAGATACGATAACTTGTGATTATATATATATATAGCCAGGCTAACCCAGGAAAACGTACACACAGCATAATCATGTGCTTGACTAGTGCTGCGCCATTCATCGCAAACAAAATCGCAACATGGACCTGTGCCAACTGTTTTAGTGCAAAAGCCTGCACTTTATTACAGGTAATATACACGCACCTAAAGGATTATTAGGAATACCTGTTCAATTTCTCATTAATGCAATTATCTAATCAACCAATCACATGACAGTTGCTTCAATGCATTTAGGGGTGTGGTCCTGATCAAGACAATCTCCTGAACTCCAAACTGAATGGGAAAGAATGGGAAAGAAAGGTGATTTAAGCAATTTTGAGCGTGGCATGGTTGTTGCTCAGTTACTGGGATTTTCACGCACAACCATTTCTAGGGTTTACAAAGAATGGTGTGAAAAGAGAAAAACATCCAGTATGTGGCAGTCCTGTGGGCGAAAATGCCTTGTTGATGCTAGAGGTCAGCAGAAGACCCCACCGGGTACCACTCGTCTCCACTACAAATAGGAAAAAGAGGCTACAATTTGCACGAGAACTGGACAGTTGAAGACCGGAAAAATGTTGCCTGGTCTGATGAGTCTCGATTTCTGTTGAGACGTTCAAATGGTAGAGTCAGAATTTGGCGTAAACAGAAAGAGAACATGGATCCATCATGCCTTGTTACCACTGTGCAGGCTGCTGGTGGTGGTGGTGTAATGGTGTGGGGGGTCTTTTCTTGGCACACTTTAGGCCCCTTAGTGCCAATTGGGCATGGTTTAAATGCCACGGCCTACCTGAGCATTGTTTCTGACCATGTCCATCCCTTTATGACCACCATGTACACATCCTCTGATGGCTACTTCCAGCAGGATAATGCACCGTGTCACAAAGCTCGAATCATTTAAAATTGGTTTCTTGAACATGACAATGAGTTCACTGTACTAAAATGGCCCCCACAGTCACCAGATCTCAACCCAATAGAGCATCTTTGGGATGTGGTGGAACGGGAGCTTCGTGTCCTGGATGTGCAGCCCACAAATCTCCATCAACTGCAAGATGCTCTCCTATCAATATGGGCCAACGTTTCTAAAGAATGCTTTCAGCACCTTGTTGAATCACCACGTAGAATTAAGGCAGTTCTGAATTTGAAAGGGGGTCAAACACCATATTAGTATAGTGTTCCTAATAATCCTTTAGGTGAGTGTGTGTATATATATATATATATATATATATATATATATATATATATATATATATATATATATTTATTTGGTAAATATGGGAGATGGAAGAAAAGCGGACGAGTACATGGAAAGCTGCTTCACGCCTCCTCAAGAAAAAAAAAAAAAAGAGACCTTTCACCGTTACTCAAATATTTATCGGTACTACACTAATGGCCTCTGTAATTAGTTGATCGTAAAAGGCTACAATTATTTAGATCCGCAGAAAAAGCACATGATGCATGATGCATTAAAATCAGGCTTTACTACACCGTTTCCTAACAGAGGATATCAGAATTGGTGATGTTACTGACCAATCGCATTTATGAATATAGTGCACTATACAGCGATATAATCACAGTAAATAAATGTAATTACTGTATATGTATATACCAAACCTCAAAACACCCTGCCACGAGTTAGCGGTGTTACTGTATGTACAAGCTGCTGAAATATAACGTTATCTATTTACAAAACTTTTTAAGGCCTATATGAGATGAGATAAATAAATAGACAGTCTGTATTGTGTGCATTTCCCATTGAGGTGCAGATGAGGACGCAGATAAGGTTGAAGATGCTACAATACATTAACAGTTATGATAAAACGTCGTTTTTTTTCTCCTCTCCATTAGTCCATTCAGTTACACCAGACCTCACTGACGCGGCGTCCGAGCTGCACTCGAGTGACCTTTTATACAAACTTTATTTCAGGACATTCAGCAACAAAGCAAGTGTATAACGAGCTGCAGTGTGATGCATGCTCTCCTAGTGCTCTCATTAGACATGCTGAGTGCAGAGTGCCTCTTACGCTCAATGATTCATAAAAGCGTTGTTAGACGGGCAAAGAAAAAGATCTGGCGTGCTCTTGTTCCTCATTTAAAGCAAAACAATTAGAAATTTAAAAGAAGTCTGGTGTAATCCTTTAAAATGGACCAAAAACTAAATACAAATACACCTGCAAAGACTCCTGAATTAAGAACAGCCTCAAAGGATGTACTGTACATGAAAATGAAAAGTTAATAGAAAAATGTCCTTTCCAAGCACCATCTGCTAGAAACGTATATCTGACCATGTGCTAGAAGCCAGAAACGCCTTGTTTAGCAAGAAGCGACGCACATCACGTTCCTACGCGCGAATGCACACATACAGTTCGGCTTAGACACCACGAGGCATGAGTGTGTGAGAGAGTGTGTGTGTGTGTATATATATATTTGTGTGCACTGACAACACAAAAACAGGTAGAGACATGTATGTGGGAAAATAAGGACTAGACTGGTCTTGATGTTACTCAACGGCGTACGATATGAAAGAAAAAGCCAAGCACATACACACACACAGCTTTCCCAGGAGAAACGCTTTACCAGCGATAGAGCTGACAGAATTTATTAGACCCAAAGCACATACACAGAGACAAGCAGGTCAGTAGTGGCCCTAGTGTCACTTCTAAATATGTATGCAAGTGCTTTATCTGTGTGTGAACATGGAGCACAACTAATAGTACCGGTCTCACCCACTCGAGTCAAAAGTTCACTCGTATAGCGGAGCGAAACCAAGGAAATTTAAAAGAATGTAAGAAAAATAAACTCCCTCAGTGCAAAACATAATAGCCATCTGAATGTGGAAAGGAACGAGACAGGAAGAATGAAATCACTCCTAGCAGCGATTCATTTCCATTCAAGCTGACTTAATCACCACTTTCACTACAAGTTGATGGGCTGTGCGGTTACAGGAAAACAATTGGTGATGTCGGAAGTGTGATGTGGCTCAACCCAAACAAATAACAGTGTCCCCTGAAGTGTTTTACTCCTGTGATGCCAAAGCAATTTTTAACTTTAAAGCAATTTACAGTTACATTTAATGCTGTGAAATGTCAAAAAGACAAGTTCCTGTTATCAACACTAAAGTCAACACCTTACCGTCGTGATTTTGGTTTCTCCCTCATCCTGTGATGTGAACTACAGAGCGGATATTATTCATAACGCATCAAGAGAGAAGTTTGCATCTCTGTAAATGTCATGTTAATATCCTGTAATAACTCGTCCGCCTTTCTAACAGCCTCTAAAACGTTCCTGTTCCTTACATTTACATTACACATTTAGCAGACACTCTCATCCAGAGCGACTTACAAAAGTGGATACATCGTCAATATACGATTTCTGCCACCTTTCTGACGCATCTTGTTATTGTTGATTTATACACTGCCCTCTCCAAATCTGGTCTAGAGTGTGAGATGGCTGATCTAGTTTTTTTTTTTTATTGATTTCATAATACATCACAATGATTTAAAATCATCGTGCTTAGGGCATCTTTAATCAGCAAAAAAAAAAAAAAAAAGATAAAGTAGTACAACTGTGCATTTCATTTACTGTACAGCATCTGTGTATGATGAGTCAAAAGACATGCAGAGATTTCTCACTTATGTATACAGTAGGTAGTCCCCGACTTACGAACAACGTCTGTTCCAAGAGCACGTTCACAAGTCCGATTTGTTTTCAAGTCCAACAAAGGAGGTCTTGTACGCCTTTGACACGGATATACAATGTAAAGCTACCCGTCCAATTAACTAAATCTGTCCTGTTTCCCCACACTGCCATCCTGTGGCATAAAAACATAACTGCGCTGATGGAGTACTTCATCTCACAGTGCTGTCTCTGTACCTTTAAATCGCGAGGGGATTCCCGAACACCAGTTTCCCGAGCTGTTTTCCACTGCATTGGACTGTGATCTTGTTGAGGAAATTAGGATTATTTACCTTCAGGACAGGCATTTTCTATCATCGTGCTCCCGGACTGATTCATTGAAACCGGTGAGGGCGACTCATTTATACATTCATTTACACACTGAAATTATTGCATTGATATAATTGCAAGGATTGATATCTGGTCCACGTCCTTGTCTATTTTTTGGACATGTGAGATTGAACTGGAAGTAGAACCGCGGAATGTTCCTATCTGTGGAAATTTGTATCCCGAATGTTTGTAAGTCGGGGACTACCTGTATTGTGTCTGGTAAGTAACAGATCTCTCTCTCTCTATCTCTCTGTCTGTCTCTCGCAGTGTGGAGCTGGACTTCAAGCAGCAGGAGGACAAGCTGCAGCCGCTGATGAGAAGGCTATGCTCAGTGGAGGACTCTTCCTTCCCCTCGCTGCCTTACCCACAGGAGGCGTACACCTCCACGCCGAAACGCAAGGCCAAAGCCGAGGCGAAGAAACACACGCGCTGGAAACTGTGGTTCCTCTGAACGCACCGCGCTGCAGGACATGCGCGCACGTTTCTACGGTCTACTCGTCTTCATATTTCTCCTTTCCAGCTCTGTGTCCTTCTACACGTTCATCATATTATAACAAAGCAAAAAGATAGAGGGGGAAAGAAAAAAAAAAGGAAAAAAAAAAGTTGGATCCTGAACACTGAACCTGGCTGGAGTCTGCTTCAAATTAAAAATGGGAGTCTGCTGGGAACTGGATTTGCTCATTTAGTTTCGGAAAAGCAGAATATCTTGGCCCAGAGTATGAAACAGCTCTATTTCCAATTCTATGAGATGAGGAACTAGATTGAATTAAGCTGCTACAAAGTCCCACATTTAAATGTATATAGAAATATATGAAAACAAACTATTATTTATTTGCACACAAGCATATCTGCTTAAGTTCCAATATCCACACACACACACACACAAACACACACACACACACACACACAAACACACAAACACACAAACACACAAACACACAAACACACACACACAAACACACACACACAAACACACACACACACACACACAAACACACACACAAACACACACACACAAACACACACACAATACAGGTTTATTTACTGATGGCTGACTGGCCTCTCATTCTCATTCATTAAAAAAAATAATCATTAAATAAAATAACAATAATAAGGAAAGTCACATTTACCCTGAACTCTAACAAGCTATTATTCCTCATGAATCTCAACATGACTGGAGTCTCACCAATAAGACAAAGCACAAGGACACTACAGACTCTACTACAGATGAAGTGGACTCAACACATGGACTCGGATTTACACAGACACTTAGATAAAATGGAAAGACACTCACTCAATTCTGCAGGGGGGAGGGGGGGGGGACGCAAAGAAAAATCTGCAGCTATTTATCAAATTTCTATATCATGTTTCAGGAGCTCTCGACATCTCTTGTGATGTTAATTTAAAAAGAGAGACAGGAGGGGGAAAAAAACGAATACCAGATATTTTTATATATTCGTAATATCAAGCATTAAATTCAGATTTTTTCTAATACATAATGTATGACATTATATCTTCCTTTACTGGATTATTAGAATATTCCTATAAAAAAAAAGAAAAAGAAAAGATGCATCAGAAGGTTGGAGAGCCTGGCCTATTTTTAACTCCATCTTCCCTTCCTCAAGTCCATCGAGGATCAGGGAACTGAAGAGCACTGTGCAGGAAACAACCTCAGATCTTAAACACGTTGGTTCACCTGGCACTTTGTGTCACAACGCTGGATGGTGCTTGCCGGTGTGCTAGTTTGAGCTAAAAGGTAACGAGAATATTTCAGGATAATATCAAATGATTATTTTATCCTTCACGATGCCAAGCCACGCTTTCTTGACTCAAGACGTACATGTCTACACCTGGAATGTAAATACGTTCATATTCATTTCGAAAAAAGTAAAAAATTATTTATCTAACATAACTTCATTAGAGCATTGTAGAACAATTATGCGGAAACGAACGGATTTAAGAAACAGAACATCTAAAATCAGGGCTACTAGCATCTCCAGGAACAGCAAACAGGAACACGGTTCATCAGGGCATTTTGGCCAAAGCATATTTGAAGCCAAAAACAGCAAGATGGAGAAAAGACGCAGCCAGGCTGCTTTATAAGGGCAAACTGATTCATATTTAAATAATGAACTCTTCGAGGTGGTTTGATGTAGGCCGAGTTCTCTACATTTCACACTAGACTAGATAAACACACTTCTCTCACCAGTTATCTTGTACATCAAAGGATCTGACATTCGAGTAGTTCAGCTGTAGCGTAAAAGAGAGACCTAGATGATATCTGTACCTTAAAGAAGTGCAATTGATTCACTATGTGCAATATTGTGCATTTTATACTGTTTTTAAAATCAAAACAATTTAATACACAAAATAAAAGCTGAGAAATAAACAGAGCAGTGGTTTAATGTGAGTAATGTGGGCATGTCATGAGAGAACTGCAGACTCGACCGAACAAAGCCTGGTCCTTCTGCTGCGCTCGGATTACCGACGAAGCACGAACGGCGAGATCGGAATTACAGGATTCGGTTTCCGGTTTGATACACGTCTCCGTGTCAGTAGTCGTCTTTGATCAGCAACAAGCAAGACGGAAAGCTGTGAGACAGAGCCCTGTACAGTCGAGCGTTGCAGATTTACAGCGAATACACAGTTACGCTCATTTAAAGGTAAGAGGTACTACTTTGTTCATTGCTGATGCTCTAAGCAGTCGTGTTATTCTTATGTCATCAAAAAAATCAGGATTGTGGGGACATTGTCGAGTTCCTGAGAAGGAATTTTTACTTGATGGAGCATTCTCTTGGCTCTCCTCTAATCGAAGTCTGGAAGTGACAAGTCACTAGATTTAAGTAAACGCAGCAATATTTAATTCCTGTTGAGATATTGAGAGAGAATCAGCACAAGGTCACAAGGATGATCCAAAAAAAAAAAAAAAAAAAAGACATAAACAAGGTATCTCGACAACATACAAAGGACACACAGTCATTAATACAGTATGTAATGACAATTACATCATCTGATGCGTTCACATCGGGGGGGGTTTTAAAATAATCTAGACGATAAAGACATTAATTTCAGCTTCGGTTCACTACATCAATGGGTCAAAAGTTCACAGACAGCAAGTTGACCGCCTCTAAACAATCTGGACGTTTCCTGAAATTGATGAAATGACTTTCAAAAGCTTCCGACTGGCCAGTAATCAGGAGTTAATTACAGTAGGAGTGTATCTAGGGCTGTATTTGGAGCTAATGCCTTATGATTAGATGAACTTAGACACGAGTCATCTGAAGAACAATATCAAAGCAAATAAACAGAGGTTATTTTATTTATTTTTTTTCCATACTATTTGATAAATAGATTTCTTGTTCGTTACAATGGTTTAATTTTTATTAGATTTCTGGACAGGTCTGTAGTAGTAATGATCGAATAGCTAAGAGCTTGAAGCGCTTGCGTCTGTGTAAGCTCCTTTAACAACACATCAGCGAGGAATGCAGCCTGAGCATCTGCACACCACAAAGCCCTTATTTACCCTTATGATACCGTTGACCCGTATGACCCATACCGTTTGTAAGTCTCCATCTTCTGCCCACACGCCATGAAAAGTGTTTAAGGGAAATTTTGTTAAAAAGGCTTGGTTATCCTGCATTAAACCTCTGCTGACCTATAATGTAAAAATCCTGAGCACCCCCCACCCCCCCTTAAATTAAATGATGCAGGTTTGAAAGAATAAGATAAACAAGATAAATTAAAGAAATCAAGATAAATGGTTTACTGTGACAGGATGCAAAATGTATAAAGATTCGATTTAAAAATTGAGCAGCAGCCTCATTTTCCCTCTCATCCGTTCCAAACGCTCAGCATTCAGCATCACCAGTATACTAATCACTAATCGCCTGATCATCTGTCAACAGCTGCGCCTGTTTCTCACTGGTTCATGCATTAGATTAGATATTTTTTAAGCCTGAATGATTCATAGGTCATGGTGCGGCTTAAAAAAAAAAAAGACGTTCCTCTGAAACTGCTCAAATACAGGACAGGGACTGGACTGAAGATGAGAGGCAAAAACCTGCCAACAATGAGGCCTTCATGAAGTCTGGAGCGCATAAAAAGAATTCAAGAAAGTCACAGTACAATCCATCCCAACTACATCTTCCCTGCTTCCTGTAGTGAGGTAGAAACCTGCAGTAGTTGTCGATCAGAAGAGAGAAACGCGCTAAGCCTTCGCACCATCGTCTCCTCCCGCTGCCACTCTGAACATCAACGTTCAAGTGAGAATCGGTGTGTAAAAAGCTAAAGGGATCATGTGGGAGAACATCAAAGTGATCAAGAAAGAGAAGCCCAGGATGCTAAGCTTTCAGTAATAAGAAAACACAAAGAACACAAAGTGACACACCACTGTACTGTAATTAATTCGTTATTTCAGTTGTACGATCCATGATTAATTTCTATTCTAGTAACTATAAGCAGTTATATAAGAAGCTCTCGAGCCACGACACACCGTTTAAAGCTCAGATCCTCTCTCTAAAGAGCTGTGCGTGTTTGTGTGCGATCGCAATTTTCTACTCGTACACAGGACAGGACAAATGAGAAATTGAAATGCATAAATCTGAACGGGATGACTGACGCGGAGGAATATTGAGGAGAGGTGATTTGCACAGCAGTGCTGCAGCACATCACAAACACACACAAATTACACAGATACATCAAAGCATCCATGTCACGTAGCGCATACCAAGTTAGACACATCAATAAATATTTAGCACGCTGTAAAAGAAGCCAGCTCACGTTTAAACACTTCGAGTCAAAATGAAGACGCTAGCTCAAACAATATTAGACATCACATCTCGTACTGTATCTCACAGCCAAAGTGCTACTCAAAGCCGTTCCACCCTTTTGTCAAAAGTGAAAACATGATGTACATAAATAACAACTGTATCCAAAGTAAAGCCATCCCTCTCCAATCTGTACCAGTAACTCAGACCTTTCATCCTAGTTAACTAGACGAGCATGACACTAGATTGGGTTACACACAGGAGATGTTCCATGCGTAACAGACTGCTACTGAAATTATGATTTGTTCACCACTATACACAGAATTTGTCACATTAGCTAAATTAAAACAACAGGGTCAAAAAATATTTTTGATATCTGCTTTATAATTACATTGATAACAACCATTATCGGAACACTTGGTAAAGTCTGTACCTTTAACAATAACATGGCTTCCTGGACAAGAACTTTCTTTAGGCAATGTTCCCAGTTTAAAAAACAAAAAGCTACCAGGAGAGAAATGTGAGTGTTAGTTTCTTTCTGGTCTTCTATTCATTATAGTAGTGTACGATCAATCAACAGCACCACTTGCACATTAAAGGAGTTATTGTCACATTCTTCGTAGAGTCCTGACCTCACTCCAAGCCATTTCCACATGTTTGGGCAATTAAAGCGGTTATTGGGAGGCCAACGTTTCAGGCGTGAAGCAGGCAGTCTGATCATCGTTCCAGCATACTGAGAAAACTTTCTAACCTGATGGTATCCAAGCTCTAGTGAAACGCTGGGATTAGTGCATTAGCATAGCAGGGGATTACAATGGACCTTTGGATTACAAGCATAATTCATTCCGGAAGCGGGCTCATATTCCAAAACACTCATAAACCAAATCAAATCTTCCCATAGAATGAAATGAAAACTCAATTTGTTCCACAGCCGAAACAAATAAATACAGAAAAATAATTAATACAATATATAAAGTAAAAATAAAACAAACTAACCTGCACTTTACCTTTAAAAAAAAGTTAAACTAAATCCCAACAGTGTTTCCGTTTGTGCGCGCAGATGCCATGTATTTGTGTGTGTGTATATGTGTATATATATATATGTGTGTGTGTGTGTGTGTGTGTGTGGAATTAGCCCCTTCCCTCGCCTCGTCTTACATAGTAAAACTCCTCCTCCCTCCCCCCACCTCGCTTTTTAAGTTTCACAACAAACACACACACAACGGTTTTAATGGGGGAAAAAAAATCTCTCTAATGACACTTGCATGAGCACAGACTAATGAAATCACTGCTGTAAAGTAAAAAACAAAATAAAACAACAAATGAACCAGCGCCTTAACTTTGAAAAGAATCGTGACAGAGCAGAGTTTCTGTGTAGAGCAGAGTGTGTATGTCTGTGTGAAGCCGGGGAGGGGGGATGTAAAGGCGAGAGTGTGTGTGTGTCTGTGTCAAAAAAACTCGGCACTCGTAAACCAAGACATGCTCGTTTTCCAAGTCAAAATTTATTAAAAATCTTTGCTCGTCTTGCGGAACACTCGTAAACCGAGTTACTCGCAATCCGAGGTTCCACTGTATATAGAGAACAGCTCTGTTATTCTGTACAATCAAAAGTCCCAGTTTGATTGGCCTTGTAATGCAGCACTGTTGTTCAAGAAACTCTTATAGCAGCACAAAGTGTTTTAATGGTCACTTTATAGCACTAAACAAAGCTAAATAATATGTTCAACTGCGACCCTGATTAAGTGATGCGCTGCACGCCGCTTATTTCAATATCACTATTAGTATAAAACAAGATTACTCATACTTGCTACCATAACTGGAGCCATCCCTAATCCAGCCTTTAGACTTTAGACAGACAACACAAAATAAAGATTCATTCTCAATAAAGCTTGAGCATGGACTAAGACACTGACTTGATGCCACGATGCAGACGTAACAGACGGGTTATAAACAAACATCCGAAGAAGGCGTCTCTTTGCGATGTGGATCGTACTAAAGTAACTAGCAGCATATCAATTCAAGCTTTGTAATAAAATATTCATGAATGCAGACAGCATGAGTGTACACTAAAGAAATAAAGCCAACAGAATCACTGGTGTGAAAGAAAGCCATTATCACTTTTTTCCCCCCTTTTGCTAAAAATGACATCAAACATTGCTTGTTATAAGCATTAGTGTGTGCTAATCATGCTAATTGAGTGTAAATTAAGTGCAGAATTCATAGGGCCATGTACTGAGCTGGGTGTAACTGAAAACAGACATCCATCCACCCATTTATAAGTATAGATATTTCAATGTCTAAATTCATATGTTTTTATTTTTGCTCTAGCTCAGGCAACATATTACTCAAAGAAGTCTACTAGAAATATTACAAAAATCTGTGTAAAATATTTAAATGGATCTTCAATTTCCTTCTAAATACAGCTTCAAGCAACATAAAAGCAGTTCACTTGAGGCACACACATTATGAAATCTTGTGATTTGTGGACTTAAACAACATGCAGTAGGCTTGACACTTGGCTACTGGACTCAATCCAGTGTAATACACACCGATACAGAAGGTCACCAGCTATGTTTACATGGACCATATTCCTTCAAAAAAAAAATTTTTTTTCAAACTTTGAGGTTAGGTTAGGCTTCCCGTCTTCAATAAATCCCGCCTTCTGAGTTATGATTGGTTACAAGAATTCAGTCTCATCTATGATTGGTTAGCTGCGTTACTACAAATGAAAAGGCGAACAAAATCAGTAGCCCTTCTCAGCCAGAGACCCAGTGGATTAAAGTCCAAAGACAAAGACGATTAAGAGAGCGGTGTTCTTTTATAGCTTTTACTGATCAAGGATGGAGGCAAAATTTTGCTCGCAGGAACTTGTTACATTACCTACAGTAGTGTTACCTCATGTACCATCAAATAATTATTTTTCAACAAGAGAGAAATCATAACCAGTGTTTGTACAAATATTACTCTAATAATATCTAATATTTCCAGAATAAATGGATTATCAGAGCTTTACACCATCCCTTTCATTCTTATTGGGCCGGATTGAGGTGTTTAAATCCTGCATTTGTACTCAGATTAGTCCCATTATTATTATTGGATTATTAGGGTCCAACAGGGCTACAAGCAGTTAAAGGACAGTAATATAGAGAAAAATGTATGCGCAGAAAATCCAATAAATGAAAGGCAAAGATTTCAAAGCAAAGAAAAATCCAGAAAGTCAACCCACTTTCATTTCATTTCCAGCTCTTCAACAAACCAGGACATTAAGGTTAATTAAAGAAGCCTGTAGTTACCTGTAATAACACACACACGCGTATTTCATTGTGCTGCAATAATTAGTGAGGTCTATTTCCCCACTGCTAATGTAGCTGTGTGTGCGTGCGTGTGTGTGTGTGTGTGTGTGTGTGTACACATGTGTATGTGTGTACATCAAAGAAAAAGCGAGAACTGATCACAAGGGTACAAGAGAGGAAAATAGGATGAGTGTGTTTCTGCAGCGAATAATTTGTATTGAAATTGACACGAGACTGCAGCAGAGAGAGGCACAAGGGTTCAGCTAGCAATAACACTGATAATTCCATGCGCAACAGCAGTTTATGTCGGTGCAGGTGTGTGCAAGTGTGCGTGTACACTTCATATCTGGAAAAACACAATAAAAGCCCGCCGGAGCTCTGTATATGCTGCTGTATATTATTATCTGTAGATATTGGAGTTTCCATGAAGCACTATACGAGCTGGATAAATTCAAATAAGGCAGGAGAACATCACATGAAAGACATTCACCACCAGACAGTACACAAAGTAAGCTGAGTCCAGGACTTGTCATAATGTTCTTGAGTAGCAGGTCCAGTACTAGGTCTCTGATCAGTTCACCAATGGCATGCGGCTTCTCTATTCTAAGGCAGCAGCAGCGTTTGCCTCAATGTGTCTCCATTAGCAGTAAATGCTAAGTATTAACTTGGTCTGCTTCTCCAGACACGCACCGAGGAAGGTTCACAGCTCGATGGCCGATCAACTTTTCTGTTCTGCTCGACAGGAACATTATCAGACTCTGCTCAACACCGCTGTGCCGTACTGTCTGATGGAAACTCAATTTTAGCTCGTGGCTTTCCAGACTGGTTGCCGTCTGACTTGAGTGATGACACAAAGGCTGATGAAATTCACTTAACTTACTGCATAGACCCTCTTGGCAAGGGACATAAAAAAAAAATGTTGACTGACTTATTACTGCTCACGATGATAAAAAATAAAAGCGTTGTTTAATCACTGTTGTGGAACAGAACTTGAAGTCAGTGAACAATGAAAAGCCCAGACTTACAATGAGAGGAGAGTCACGTCCCAGTGAGATCACCGTCCGGTTCACTGTCCTTAACAACTTCTCCATTATGATCTGAATATGCCATTGAGATGGACCCTAGAAATAAACAAACACACACACACAATCACCATACAGCAGTTAGATATGTTCAAATAAAATAAGATTTCTCTCTAAAGCAATATACACTGCCTGGTATAATTATTTTATTTATTTTTTTTTAAGTTGCACACTAAGATTTCCTTCAATCAGCTTTGATGACGGCACACAATGTGGTGGCCAGATTATGTGCGAAACTGATTCCTTATTCTCCCAGCACCATTCTTTCAAAATTAAAGTCCTGTGCTATAACGGAAGAAAAACTGCTTTCATGAGATCTTCTGGTTATTCAGTACATTCAGGTTCTCAGCTGACTTTCCACATAACTTTGTTGAGCCTAGACCTGACCGACTGAAGCAACCCTGGATCACTGTAATGTTGGCACAATGCGTGGTGGGTGCATCGCTTCATGTGCGTCGCTTCCAACACCAGCACTCCCTTCACTCTGGACGAGATCCATCTCAACTCATCAAATCACATGACCTTTTTCCATCACTCATAAAGTTTAATCTTTATGCTCCCTAACAAATTTAAGCCTTTTTTTATGAGTCTCACTAACTAAGGGTTTCCCTACAGTTGGGCTCTTTACTTTCACTATTAAACATACAGTAGCTATGGTGGTTTTTAGTGTTGATTTATTTTTTCTTTTCTTTTTTTTTTTTTTTTACCATGCAACTTCAAGTGTTAAAGTTTTATTTCCTGACCCAATTTCTTCCTTCCATGTTTTGATAATGTGTTGAAAAGTTCTTAACGCAGTTCTAGTAATTTCAAATCTCCTTAGTTGATGTCTTTGTTTAATGCAGCACAATAATTTGACCCTTCTGAAATTTGACTTTTTTTTTGGCCAGGCAGTGTTTATTCTTTCAAACAGGGTCTCAACTACTAATTAAGTTTTTAGAAGCTAAAACCAAAACCAAGCCAATATCTTTTTTTTTTTTAAGCAATAATTGACATTTTTCCCGTATTATACCATTTTATCTTCTCTAACAAGAGCTACATTTACATGGACTATATTTCTTTAATATGATTAAAATCAACTTTTTTTTTTACATGCACAAAATGGTTCTTCCTGCTGTAAGAACTGATGAAAATATAACAAGAAGTAGTATTTTTCTCCAGCTATGAGGTTAGGCTAGGCTTCCCTTCTTTTCCAATAAATTCCACCTTCTGTGTTAAAATTTGTTACAAATATTCAGTCTCATCTATGATTGGTAAGATGTGAAATGGCAAAGCTAATCAGTGACCCTTCACAATTAGGAGAGAGTTGACCTCGCAGAATTTGCCAACCAGGAATGGAAGGAAAAGTTCCCTCTTGGAAATGTGTCACGTCACCTAATGTTAACCCAACATGAGAGGGTATATTTATCCCGACAAGAGAAAATAGATTGGATCAATTATTTACAAGGTTTACACCATCCCACCCCTTCCTATTTGGGCCACATCAAGTCAAACCATTCTGACTGGGGTGTATGTAGGATGTAGTCTTATTCTGATTGGGCTATTATTCAGATTGTAATACTAGGGTTAATGCCTCAAAGTGACATCATCAAGGCAGACTACAGCTACCCTGTAACAGGAAGCATTCAAATACATCATCAACCACAAATTTATCATCAGAGCCACTAAGCATGTCAACAATATTAATAAATCTAACATGAGGTTTTCCTGTAACAGTTGCTTTCCATGTCACGTTTGATGTCCTAATCTGTATTAACCCCAGCATGCATATAATCAGGAACAGAAAAAGAGCACTGTGACTTTAATTACACCAAACCATAACGAACAGAGTAAGTATGAGTAGAGCAAAGTGGGTCTTTTCTAGGTCTCCGAGTGTGTGGGTTGATTTATTTATTTATTTTCCTCCTTTAAATACACTTGGCGGTGTGAAATTGGAAGTTGGTACGAGTCTCAGCAGGGAAATCCATTTAAAATGAAACTCCTGAATGCAATGTGAATTACAAAAAAAAAAAAAAAAAAAATACTGCTATGTACAAACTTTTGCAACCTACTTTGGAGAGGGGGAAAAAAAAACACAATGCAATGCACACAGGTATACCGTGGGGTGCCTCTAATGTACAGATCAGTAATGTGACCAGATTTAAACGCATTATTTGGAACAAGCAAGTACAGATAAGATTAAACCTGCACCCACTTTGTATTTAAAGCCAAACAGAGATTTGAATATAATGAACAGGTACAGATAATGGCGTTGTTTTACACCCCTAGCACGTGCACATGCACGCAGAGGTCATTCAGGACAAACAGAAGCCTTTACCTTTAAAAAAAAAAAAAAAAAAAAAAAGCTACATTTTGGTACCATGGTAAGGAGGGGGGGGAAAAGTGCATACGAGAGAGTGTTATTCAGTGGATTGAACCGCAGCGTACTTCATAAAGCAGGGATGAATTATGGAGCAAGCAGCCCATAAAATAATCATCTGTTTCTAGTGTGCAGAACGGGACGCCGGGTAATTAAATGCAGACTGACATCTGCAGAGTGCAGCACTGTGTGTGCTGAGTGGCAGCAGTGTGTGACCGTTGGCTTGTGTGTATAAGGTCATGTGCGTATGACCTTCTCTGTCCTCAACTGATGGAGACACCAGAGCGGAGTTACATGCAGGTGTGTGTACACACGCATACAAATGAGTCTATACCACCGTACTGAGCACACATGACTGTAATGAACTGATACTTACTCGTGTGTGAATGTGTACTCACCACATCACTCCTGTACAACACCTCTAGGATGTTGCTGAGCAGCTGGCAGCAGGCCTCCAGCTCCTCATGCTGCTCCAAGTGAAGTTTCAGCTGATCAGTCATCAGTGGCAGAAGGATCTCTCTGCAGTCTGTGCAAACACAAACGCATACAATTGTATCTATGCCCATGCGGAAAATGACTGCAGATCAGACTTCACTTCACACTTGCAGGATCCAACACCATTTATAGTCACTGTAGGTTAAAGTGAACGATCCCGCACACACAAATATCCTAATAGCTAACATTTGTGGCTTAGTGCGTTAAGCTCCGAGTTGCTAATTGGAAGGTCGAAAGGGTTGGGTTCTTGAGCAAGGCTCTTAACCCTGTCTGCTCCAGGAGCACTGTATAATGGCTGACTCTGCACTCTGACCGCAGTCTACTAACATGAAGCTGGGAAATGCAAAGAATGAAGAATTTCAGTAATATATAAATGCATATGCATGCATTTATATTCAAATTCTTCTATATGTAGTAATACATATGTGACGAACTGCTAAACTAAATACAGTGGAACCTTGGATTACAAGCATAATTCGTTCCGGAAGAGTGTTCATATACTGTATCAAAACACTCGTACATCAAAGCGACTTTCACCATATGGAATAATAAAAACCCAGATTATTCTTCCACAATCCCAAAACATTTATACATTAAAATAATGAATAGAAAGTATAAAGTATATATAAAACAAATTGACCTGCACTTTACCTTTGAAAAACAAATAAATAAATTTTAACCAAGTAAAAATAAATCCAGACAGATTAGTGATCCGTTGTGTGCGTGTGTGTGAAGCTAAAGTAAGAGGAGAGGAGGACTGGTGTGTGTGTGCGCGTGTGTGAAGGCGAGAGGAGCCGAGGAGGGGCATAGTGTCCAATTACGCACGTGCACACAGTGCAGGCTGACAAGAGAAAGAGAAAATGGATCTTTAACCTCTCTAATGAAACTTGCTTTTGCTTTACACGCACATGCACACGTGTTATAATAAACAGTACACGTTTGCATAAAAAGACAACTTTCATGCACACAAACACAAAATAAAATATGCTTTACGCGTGCGCACACGTGGTTGCAGTGTTATAGTAAACAGTAAACGCGTGCATGGATGATGATTATACCAGTGAGAGACGAGCACTAAGACCCAGCAGGGAAGACGATTACCCAAAATCCTGCAGCGCAAGAGAGAAAAGCCATTGGCTCGGCTGTGATGATGTGATGCCTGGCGTCAAAACGTGAAGCGCATGTGTGATACATAATACTCAGTACTCGCAAACCAAGACTAGCTCGTTTTCCAAGTCAAAATTTATTTTTTCAATTATTTTAATTTATTTTGCTCGTCTTGCGGAACACTCAAAATTTACTTGCAATCCAAGGTTCCACTGTATCCTCATAGCAAACATTCAGGTTGAGATTTGATGCAGAAAAACCAAAAGAAAAAAAATCCAAAAATTTGAGCTTAATCTGATTTTTTAAAGCCTAAAACTAATCCCAAATCCAATAAATAACCTACAATGAAAAAACGCACATTAACCACTCTTATCAAGCTTGAAATTTGGGCTTTACTCCATTCAGCTCCATTACAACTCCCCAACTTGACATATTTTTATTAATTAGGTGGGAATTGTCTAGGTGGGATGCTGTGGGGTACCATAATAGGCTTATTTAAAAAAATAAATAAATAAAAATAAAAAAGAAGAAGTGTATGATGAGAATGTAACTAATTCCTAACACAATCTGTTGTGCTGATTATTTTTACAATCATGAAGCTGTATTTTATATGCAGCCATCTGGGGTTTTGTATTTCATCTTGCTACATACATCAATTATTGCTTCCTTAATTTAAGTATTTAATATAACTTACGGCATTTTTTCCATCCACTCTACTGTACCTTTCCTTAGCTAAAAGGCAAACTCCGTTAAGATTCATCTCAGATTGCCTACCTGAAACTACACTCTGTACTGGGAATTAAAGCTGAGGATTATAATATAAAATCAAAATCCGGATACATTATGTCTCGATACACTTCTCATTAATGCCGTGATTTTTATTTATTTATTTATTTATTTATTTTTTTACAGTCACATTGTTGTGTTACAGTGGGAATCAAATATATGGCAACTTAATCAATGAAAGGGAAAAGGATATGCTACCAATGAAAGGACAAATCACTTCCTGTTCGATTGTCAATAGCGCTAAAAGGGATTTATCTTGCACGTTTGTCAATAACGCGTTCTGCATTTAAACTTCATCCCTAGAACCAAGAAGTGCTTTAGATATTGTCTGCAGACAGTATTTATGGCATTCTATCACAACTATCTAATAAATGAATGCAAACAAGACAATCTGAAGTGAGACTGCATATTTAAAAAGGTCACAATGCTGCAAAAGGAAGCTTAGAGTTATATTTAAGCTTTGTACACAGGATCCACAACAGAACATTATGTACAGGAGCAAGCCAGGAAATAAAAAGAAAAAGAAAAAAAAAAAAGATAGGAGATGGGAACTCATTATACCGCGGGAATAGGCAGGGCCGCGCTGCCTTATTATAGCCCCGGATTGTCTAACGGACGCAGTGGCATCCATACTGAGCCGCTAATGCCAACACTCACAACTGCACACAATCGAGCACAACATTGCTCACTTATTTTCTGAACATCTCAAGGATAGGAAATCCTATCATTAATCTCATGTTAAAAATTTTGATGCCTGATCCCAGGAACAATCTCTCAGTTTCTCTCAAGCCGTCATTTCACTACATCCATCATTTCCTGGCAATATAATGCAATCGGCAACCTCTTTAGTCAGCACCCGTCTGCCTGACCTGGGGAGCTATAATCACACAGGATCACACACAAACTGCAGAGCTGTGGTATGCGCCCTGCTTCCACTCAGCCTGTAATGAGAAGACCTAGGAGGTATATGGGAGGGGGGCAGAACGTCTTCACACGCAGGTAGAAATTGCCCACAGAAAGTGCAAGAACTCGACACAGACGTAAAGATGGAGGCTGGCCGTTTCAGCATAAGGAAAGAAATGCACCTTATATAGTTTAAACAATAAGAATCGAATCATACAGGGACAGATGGCCTTCTAACAAACATGAAAATGAAACGGTTATGACCAGTTACTGTAATTGTGAAGTTCAACCAAAGAAGCATTCTCAAATAAAACCAAAAATAAAGGTGAATCAAATAAGTAACAAAAACTTAGAAAAATCTACATTGTATTTCATTGATATTTTTTCCACAAAGTTCAGCTCTATCCCTCTGGGTTTTAATAATGTGTTAAAGGTTTCTTAATCCAGTTCCAGATCTTTTTCTCATCTCCTTTGTTGTTTTCTTTGCTTGATGTAGCCCAAATTTAACCACTCCAAAGCAGTGACACTTTTTTATTTTTTGCCAGGCAGAGTACTTTTCTATTCAACAGATTTGTGAAGGTTTATACCTCCCCTCACATTCTTAATGAAAACTTTTTCCAACCAACAGGTGTTTAGATGGCACGTTTCTATTTCTATGGTTATTATCAGAAAAAATAACACAGCTAATTCCAATGTAAATTGAAGTTCAATGTCCAATGCCATGGTTTAAACAGAAACACAAAAAAGAGACATTAATGCGGCGAAGAACAAATTGTGATTTCTGACATTTTCAGTTGTGGATTTCAAAGCATGTGGAAACCTTTCTGGAAATGTCATTTGTTTAATTCAACAAAATACTTGTTTTTTTCCCCCCATCTCCACTCAAATACTTACTCATCAACTCCACTAGAATAACAAATTGTTATATAGGTTTTTATACATTATTATTATTATTATTATTACATTTTTCAGATATAATTTAAACAATTATTTCTTCCTTCAAATCTGTCCATTTAGAGGAAATCGCCTAAGATGAAGTAATGATTTATTACTTGGCGGGTTACTAAAGATATGTTTATAGGCCATTTCCTTAAAACAGGCTGTTCTCCAAAGAGCTTTCCTCTCATGACTCATAAATCTTTGCCCCTGATTTGGATTGCATTTGACAATATACTTGACTGTAATTGAGGTTTCTTAAGGCACTGAATGGTTTTGACAGGAAGCATCTTTAATAATATACTACGCAAAATTAGTTTCTTTTTTAAATCCATGAAATAAAATTTTTTTTTCCTTTAAATCCAACTTTCATCAATGTGAAAAGTTGATGGGTTTAATACTTACATAAAATAAGTGCATAAATGGCATACTTGCCAAAATGGATTCAATTATTTGAAAATTAGCACACACACACACACACACACACACACACACACACATATATATATATATATATATATATATATATATATATATATATATATATATATGTAATTTTATAAAAAAAAATATTTTATTTTTTTGGGGGGGGGGGGTTGTTTTTTGCTTTGTATTTTAAATGTTGTAGAGGGAAAATTTAAATCCATAAAAATCGGATATCAAGGAGAGTCACTGAGCTCTGTGAGCAAATTCTGTCTTATTAGATTACTACATAAAAACAGTACATGTGTATTATTTTCAGCTCTGAAATACGTGGCTCCTAGACACTTTCTTCTGGCTCAAGAACAGTCAAATACCTTGATGTTAACACTGCTATATTAAACATGCATTTCGTTTGTGCTTAATGAACAACACACTGTCAAATGTCGCTGCTTGAATGTGTAGCGCAATTATCAAGAGAACAGTAGAACACTAAGAACATTAAACCGTACTCCTGTTTCATACAGTCTACTGCTGTGGCCCAAAAATATAAAAACCGCCACTATAAAGCTTTCATCTTGGCACAGAGTGCAAACACATGCTAACCTTTAAACATTGTGCTGGGAAAATTTCAATCAAGCTGTGCCTGATTTTAGCAATATCTTTTAGAGCAGAGTTTTGGAATTAAGTTCAATTAAGCGCAGCCAGAAAGAGAACACTTGATGCATCAGGTTTAACGCGATAGTCATTCGGCAAACAAACTGTGACCTTCGTGTAAAAAGGTTTCTGACATTTCCTTAAAAAAAATAAATAAATAATAATAATAGGCCAAAACAACTTTACAGGGGATCTGAGACTGATTTATATGCACACTGTAACATCCAACAGTTAGATGCTCAGATTAATATTCATCTCGTGTTTGGAAACAGAACAAAACACTTGCTTTCTAATTGTTTAAACATACTGATAACGTGAAAACCACTGATGAGTATTCAGTGGTAATAACCGCAAAAGCTGGAAAGTCCAAACTATGACACTCCATATCGCAAAACCTTTACAACACTAAAGTCACAAAGCCTCAGCATGACTTCCTGGGAGAAAATGCACCGGCTAATCCAACTTGCAGCACATTAATTCAGTTTCCTTAGCTGAATCACTCTTCGCAGGTTTTTGAAGCCATGTTTCTTACTTGCATGTGGTGCACTCTATTGTTCCAAGACTCCTCGAGTTTAAACTGTGTCCACCACTTTGCCCAGAATGGCATATCCAACATCCGAGGCTCACTGTTCCCACATACGTTGGTCCTCATGCCTGTGGCTTATCTCAACTAAAATCTAAGACTTTGAAGATTTATTTTATCAAACAGTCTAAAGAACAGTGGGATTAACTGTAGGGATGAGTCGCTGCGTGGGTCAATGAACCTTTTTGCCAACCTAAGGTTGTGAGAGAGATGGAGTACTGGACTAGCATAGTCTAGAAGGGGGAAGAGGAAAAGAAGCTCACACAAACTTTCTACAGAAATGCAATTAGCAAATTCACTTCACACCTGAAATGCTACCAAATAAACCACAGTTAATTCATAATCACAATACCTTTACTGTACAGGTATTTATTACATTCTTTTGTTTTGTGCAAAACCATTAACAATAATATATAACCAGCCTACACAACCCCCAAGGTGAAACGGTCAAGTCTTGACTCTTAATTAGGAATGGGTAATGTCCTGATGCACGACGAATAAAAATAAATAAATAACAAAAAGGTCAATGCCATTAAGAGCCTATTAGAAAAAGAAAGAAGAAACGGGCAAAAGACAAAGGTATGCAGCTATTACCTCTTTAGGAGCATAAATGTTATGTGTGTTGTAAATTAGGCTAGTATAACACTTGCTACAGTATATACAAATTATAAATATATTTTAAAAAAAGATACGGAAGTAAAACTGCAACTAAATATTTGAAAAAATATTTTTTAAAACTATAAAAATATAAAGTAGAGAAATACTTAATAAATAAATAAATTTATACTTTTATTTGTGAAGTTATGTCCTTGTGCTTTTCTTTAAAGCGTGCATTTTTGAAGAGCATAAAAAGGACCTTTGATTACCAAAAGAGCGGTCTGAAGATGTGTTAGGGGTCCTTGAAAACTTTTTGTCGCAGTCATGTCATAAGTTTGAGCTGCTGTCAATCAAAGGTTAAAATCACCTGATTTGCATAGATAACTGGGTTCAACACCGTGCATCTCACACCAACGGGATCACTCAGGTGGGATCCGTGTTCATCCCCAGAAGTCATAGAACACACTGAATACGGGACATGAATCGAAAAACTAATTTATTTTTTGGGTGGAAACACTGAATACAATAATACGATTATTAGTGTTTGTTGCAATTAGGTATATATATATCTTAAGTGCCAATTGCTACATTTGGTATGATTTCATCTCTGCATAATGTAGGCATTTTAAAGTTCAGCATTCCAAGGTCTATACTAGTCGCTATTTTTGCAGTGCGTAGGTCACAAATCAAACTATTGTTACTGGGGTGAATAACGTAGGATAAAATAGTTTGGAAGGATCGAATCCTGACATTCATACTTGGAAAGCTAATGGTATATGGTTTTTGCCAAATTGCTAAAAAAAAAAAAAAAAAAAAAAAAATCGGATACTCAAGAATTATGTACTGTGCATATTGGAATATTATGTATATATTGTAATGTATGTATATATTATGTAGTATATTGGACTATATATACATAAATTAAAAGTTAGAGTAAGAATAGAGTAATCAGGGTTTAGAATAATCTGAATAATGATTAAGTTGAATGGTTACTGTTACAAAAGTTTTCACTTCTTCATAAGGGACTTCAGTGGTAATGGAAAAACAATCCAGTCTCTCATGTCTGTTTCTCTTTCCCTGGTAAGATATTTTTGCTGTAAAATTGATTTTCTGAAGAGTATCTCTTGCCTGTCAAAACAGAGCGAGATAATGCATCGAGGTTCTGGAAATAGACCTGATACTCTTAGCAATGCAGCGTAAATAACAGGGTGCATGTACTTGATGGTTATGTGATGCTAAAATCTGTCAAAAGCAGAGAATACACAGGAGCGAAATCACTGTCTGAGTAAAAAGTTTCAAAAACAAACTAAACTGACCAGCAATTCAAAGTAACTTTAAAGTAAACAAACCGACCCAAAAAAAAAAAAAAAAAACTACCTAGACTCTGGAAGGGAAGAGTATTTAATGATGCATGTGCGTCTGATGTGATCAATCAAGGTGATTAATTTCACTGGGGCTGCGTGATTGAACTGTTCTCCAGCGTGATGGTCACTCAGCAGGTGCTGCTCGCTTATCAGGAGCCGGAGTTAAATCGAGTTCCTGATCCTGAAGGTCATGGGATACAATTATAATCAGTTCACATGAGGTTCATGTAATCTAATGAAATCAGTACAGACTCGGCGCGCTGAATCTCAGAGAGAGCGCACATGAGCGAGAGAGAGAGAGAGCGCAAGCTCCTGCTGTTCAATGTGTATTCACCCATCTCAATAGCTTCAAAGTGGATTTCACAAAAAGAACACATGCTCTTAACTTCCTGTTACTTAACCAGTCAGTAATACAACAAAAGGCATCAGCACCCACCTATGTTATGCTAAAATCGATATGAGAAGTGTGTCAGTGTTTAAAACCGTTTCCTCTGATGTTGGCTTTAAAGAAAAGCCACGCGATCCACCCCAAAAAAAAAAAAAAAAAAAAAAAAACCTCTGTTAAATCTTCTTCCTGGACACTCAGGGCATTTTGAAGTGTGCGCACAAGACTGGAAGCACACTTGCAGAAATCGAGCAGGTTAAAATGGAAAAGACTGGAGATTCCTCTTCTTGGCTGACAGGAACATAACCAGCGCTTCGACTGGCCTGATTGTTATGAGAAAGCTCATGTCAGCTCAACACAGCTGGAAAAGGTGGTGATTAAATTAACTGTAGCCATCGTCCCATTAGCTCAAACTAGCCTGGAGATTCTCTTCCGATATTCTGTTTAAAGAATGGATGTTATTCCTTTGTTTGTTGCTTCATTCTATATAAACACACTGATAAAAGCATCAGTTTGATTTTTATCCCTCCACATGAATGTACAGAATGTATATTTCTAATAACGTGGCACGGTGAGTGTATATACGTTTTTTTCCCCATAACTATATTATATTCCTCAACTCTACTTGGGAAATGATACAAGAGAAAAAGAGCACAGTATCACTCCAACTCTGATGCAAACACCATATACACACAAAGTGTTCTCCCCACTCTTTACCACGCAGACAAATTCTGTAGCATGCTCCCTTTCAGACTAAGCTTGTTTGTGAAGCGTTCTCTCGCGCAGCTTTCGCACCGACACCGAGCGCAACATCAACTTACAGTATGCACTCGATGTCATATTTTACAGAAGAACCCAGCTCCTGTAAGAGACCTCCATCCTGAACGGCTCTGTGCTCTCGCACTCCGTCAGACGACATGAAGGACGAGCCATGTGGAGAACAGCTAGTGCACGGATAATATTTTAAGCACTTTCGGGATGTCAGGAATGTGCTGCGCTTGCTCTTGCGCTCTGCTTGGAGGCACGGAAAAACCACAGACGTACACGGTTTACTAAATTTCAAAAGCCTTGTAACATGTTTTTATGAGTTATACTGTAAAATGACTCCACATTCTGTTTGTACATGTGGGAGAGAGAGAGAGAGAGAGAGAGACTGAGATGACGCATGCTGGGCTTTAATTAAGATGAGATACACAGTTACAGATAATTACAGCTGAATGATGTTCATCTGTTCGGACCTACCGAGCCAGCGTATGTTCTCACTGTTGAATTCGATTTTAGGCTCAATGATTTGAAAATAAATGCATTTATTATCTAATTAATTAATTCATAATTTATCACTACTACCGTTATTCAAGTTCTCCAAGATCCACGTCAGTAACGGACCTAAACCGCATCGCTTATCAAACATAATTGCGCAGTTATTTCATTGACGACAATACTGACATAAAAATAATTAATGCGACATTTGTTCAAATATATTAAAACCATTCTTAAGGACAAAAGGAAGTCTCCCTGACACACTGAGATGACGAAGCAGTCTCGAGCTAGTGGGCGCCGGCCTACGCCGACTCCCGCTGCACACAGCTCTTGGACATTGCTGACATTTAAAACTGTGTATTGCAGGAGTGCTAGCGGCATTTAAATAAAATAATAATAATTATTATTATATTTATTTATTATAAAATGCTATACACTGCATGAATACTACATTCAAGTTTGTGTCTTTGGTGCAGATTTTTTCCCTCTTCTACACTGATTTTCTCTCCAATTTAGCCGTAGCCAATTAAGCGCAATAATATTGCTCATTCGCCATGTCATAAGCAAACAGCTGTCAGGAACGGCAAAAATAAAAAAACAAACACGACCTAATCCCTGGCAAGGCAAAATATCAAAACAGGTACAATTTATTGCACTTTTCCTACAGCTCTCTTGGCAGAACAGATCATCCTCACTGCCAATCCCTTCTTCATGTTTTCCTCCACAAACAACAGATTGCAAGTGACAAAAGTCATCTAATATGAGCGGTACAGCAATTTATATATATATATATTTTAAGAGGTTGTACTGGTTGCTTGATGCCCACATGAGACAACCTACAAATTACACCAGTGACTCGTACCATATTTCTAATCTTAACACATATATAAACATACAGCTTCTAGGGGGTCATGTACCATAACAAGCAGCACGAGACCATCAATCATCCGTTTCTGTTCCTCCAAGCACACTCCCTGTCAAAGTTTTCACACCCAGTCCTGTGCTGCATCGCTCACAGTATTACACACGCGTAGCTGCAGGGCTAAAAAAAGGTTTAAAAGCATATGACGTTCCCACATGGAGTGTTTTATGTCACGTAGTTGCTTCTGTTTTATGGTAAGAGCTTTCTGGATCTGGACAGATACCATTTTCTGAAGCCAAAACATATGTACACAGTAAATCTAGTGAAACTGAAGCCGACACCCTCGCTATTCACTTTCTGTACTGCTTAATTTTAATTCAGATGTTTACAAACAAATATTCATTAACTTACATAAAAAAATCAATCAATCAATCTCATTGCAGTACATTTCTGCATAAAATAACCAGGGAGCACAATCACGCATTTCAATCGGCTATGACTAAGTGAAGTGTGCGCTTGTTTTGTTCTCTTAAAAGAACAAAAAACGAAAACTAAGGAAATTAACAAAATTACTGGACTTGGTTTTACCCCCATTTGAAGAACCACATTTGGTAAATCGTGTGGGGGAAAAAGTATTATCCTAGATGGATGAACTTCATTGAGCTTGATTTGCTCAAAAAAAGTTAAATAAAGGTCATAAAAGTTTTCATTTTCAATATTTTCAATGAGTCAGGTCAGACACATTATGTAAACCTGGATGGATGGTGCTGAATCAGAAAATTTACAGAAAAAATGTGGGCAGAAACAAAACTAATGACTGAACTTGACTGGAGATCCTGTTAAAATTTTGTTTAAAAACTTTTAAATAAATAAATAAAATATACACACGTGTATATACACTATACATAGAGTATAAAGTATATAGGAAGAGTAAATATTCTTAAATAGCATCACCTTGATCTTCCATCATTCTCCTTGTCTCTTTTGAAATGTTGCAATATGGTATGTAATTTACCCACAATAGCAGTACACCAAGCCGTAACTAACACACATCCAAACTGTGCCTTAACTTCAGCATCAAACTCTGTAAACCCTAACAGTATCAAATACTAGATTACACCTCTAAAAAGTTTAGCACTAAAATGTCTCACTAAATGCTACCTGGGTCACCACAAATCACACAGTTAACTGAAGAGATTCTTCAAGTCCATCACCACCAGTCCGTCTTACCTTTTTAATCCATACAGGTAAATCCTAAGGCTTTAACTGAGCAACTGGTGTCGGCTCGTAGTATATATAAAACGTCATATTACATAAATCCATTCTTTATTCATATTTAAGATAATACCTTTCAATTGCAGCAGATTCATTTGATTATCTCAATGAGAAAGAGGCTCAGCAGCTTGTTTACAGTTGATTCCTTTTAAATTGGACATATTAATCTAGTTATCAGTGAGTTATGGTAAAAGGATGCTCTCTCAGGCATGACCAGGATGTGTACCGTAACCTAATAAGGATTTACACTGGCTGGGGAATCCTATGGTAATTGCGTTGTGCCCGGTAATATTTATCGGCGAGGGAGAGTTTAAACTCCCACATTGCTTTTCCAGGTTAGAATGAACACAGTGACAGCTCATACTTATTCTACTTGTTAATCCAGGATAATTCACTAAAAGTGCTGCAAATGTCACAGGTGTCAATCACGGCCTTTCTCTCAGGGATGCAACGAAACCATTATCATGTAAGGTAATACCAGTGCATGTGCTGTATGAAAAAATAAAATATATAAATAATCCATAGAGCTACAGCGTTGTCCTTCAACACAAAACGCTGATAAAACGCCATGTGTGAGAGCTGTTCGGATACACACAGTGTGCTTCTTCCTCTTCCTCAGTGTTCGAGGTCTATACAGAGAACACCTGACTTAAAGACGACTCGTACTTGTAGACAAACTGCCAAAAGTCCTGTTATAATAAAAGATCCGAGCCAAATATGCAGGCTAGTAATGACTGCTTTGTCATCTTGAGGAAGAAGAATAAAGAACAAATAAACAAATAAAACTCAAGTATGAAACATATCTGACCCAACAAGAAAGAAGTCCAGTTAAAATGACAACTTCCAGATAACCTCACCTGGATGACTGAGAATCTTCTCAGACAAACCACATGTTTACAGTGGGTGAGTATATTTCAAAGTGTTCCTTCCTTTGAAGTTTTATTCTTCAAAAAAAAACTTTACCTCTTCCCTGACTTATCTGGACTAATAAAGACACTGTTCAACAATAGTGTATATTAAATGTGTATATGATATATTTTTAAACCTTTTTAAACAAGTTAGATGTCTGCAAAATGTGTCTGTTGGAAAAATGAAAAAAGGACAAACAAACATCAGGGAATATTTTTTCCTCATGTTTTTTGGCACATGCAACTAAACACAGAGCTAATTAAAATGTTCCATAAAGCCCCAAATTGTATAATTCTAAGCAGTTTACTCCATCTTCATGAACACTCACTCACTTATCATCTATACCACTTTATCCTGTATACAGGGACACGGGGGGGGGGGGGGGGGGGGCTGAAGCCGATCCCAGGAGACACCCTGGACAGGATGCAGATCCATTGCAGGACACACACATGCACATACTGTACTCACATGCTTATTCACACACTACGGGCAATTTGGGAATATCAATTAACCTAAACTGCATGTCTTTGGGAGGAACTGTGGGAGGAAACCAACACGCACGGGGAGAACATGCAAACTCCATGCACACAGACCCCTAGACGGGAATCGAACCCGGAGCCTGGATGTGCAAGTCGACAATGCTTCATCTCAGTGCGACAAATCATCATGAACAAGTAAAGGGAGGAAAAAAAAACAGAACGAGGACTTGGCAAAGATATAGCATTTACTTTCTGATTACAAATATATACATGCTCTCTATAAGACTACATGATATTAAATAACTGCCAAAGCTAAACTGTTCTATAGTTACTGTGATTGCAAATAAACGCTTAAGAAAATGTCAGTTACAGTCCATAAAAGTATGAATGATGGAGGCATATTTCTGGATTGGTGACTATTCAATAATATAAACATACAAAAAGTTTTATACGATGATAAAAAGTTCTGTTTACCGCTGAAAAATCTTTACGTAATATCAGTGAAAAAAATCTAGCGGCCCTGAAAGAAAGTATGGGAAATAAAATATGATGACATTCTGTGGGTTGGTGGATAAATATCTTTGGAAGGTGTTTTAGCCCTGGAGGCATTTGACCCCAGAAGACTCTATTAACCTCCAGCCACCTTCTTGGTCTCCGGATTTCCCAAACTCTATCACAGCACACCCACAGTGCCGCATTAAAGAGCCCAAGCAAGCAAAATCCAATCTCAGAATTTCACTCTCAGAAATGATAATAATGATATTAATAATAACAATAATAATAATATTAGATGCTGGAAGAGAGCGCGACTACTGAGCATATGCATAAGCACCCGCCTGTATGCCTAGCATCATCACATGCTTCACGGTCTCGGTGACCTTTGGAGGGTTGTAGAGTGTGTTTGCGTACCGTGTTGTGTGAAGAGGTCACTGTGGACGATGTCGATCATGCAGTAGAGCTTCTGCTTGACCAAACGACCTGGAGGCACCTTGAGGATGAACTCGCTGAACAGCTTACTGAAGAGAGACAGAGACACAGAGACGATCAAAATGTTTTTCATCACCAGAGGCACAGAGACGATCAAAATGTTTTTCATCACCACTAAAGATATTCATTTAAGGGAAATACTCAGAAATACTTAGAGTACTCAGAAAAATATTTGAACTATAAAAATAGAGGCAGACTTTGTGAATTACCAAATGTAATTTGACATCATAAAACTGAAACCTACAGCGAACACAAACTGGAATGTCAAAAACGGCGAGAGTGGAAAATGATTCATTTCCAGTTTCGCACGTGCCATTCCACGGTTCCTGTTTTAAAAAGGAACAATTTTTCATCAAAAACAACAATTTGGTTTTGAGTGAAGGCCAGAATGATTAAAGACCCGAAAAACATACAGATTTTACACACTTACCGTATGAGCATTAAATTCAAATCAAATTAAAATTTTATTTGCCACATACACAGTCATACACAGTACAACATGCAGTAAAATGCTTATACGATCGCCTGTGACCTTAAATAATAATGTGCTAGCAAGAATTTCTCACTGTCAAGACACTGTGGTGATGTTACATTGCCAACAGTACAGATGTTGGGACAATGTTGACATTAGGTTAAATATTATAATGGCCTGTGTGTGTTTATCACAGGACATTTACCACATTTATGGACACCCTTATGCAGAGGATTTTTTTTTTTGAATCTCGTTAACCATCTGAGCAGTCTCTTTTGTGAAAATAGACGTAATGCAATTCGGAAGCTAAGATGCACTTGAAACACGAGTTGCACACCGTGTGTGCGGGACACTGTTGTTTCCATTCCAATCTCAGATCAGAATTCAGATGGGTCGTAATGTGCAACAGGATGCATTTTGGTAGCAAATGGAACACATCTCGCCGGCCTCTTCGCCGTTCGCCTGCCTACCCACCTCGCTCACCCGCCTGTCTCCTTGAATGTCTGCGTGCCTCCTTTCTAGTCGAAGATGGCCCTATTGTGACTGTTCGTACAAACAATACTAGCTCAACATTGAGCACTGTTGGGCATGGCACACTTTCAGCACTCATCTGGCAGCCGGACCACGCTCTCAACACAACACATTGCACACTGTAGACCTCTTTCCCCAACAGCAGGTGTTAGCAGCAAGATAGAAAAAAGAAAAAAAAAAGATGAAGAATGTTGGAGAGGCTCTTAACCCCCGTAACAATGTTTACAGAAAAACAAACCTGCCTCCACTAAATCATTCATGCACTCTTTTCAAATAAAAGAAAGCCTAATGGGCTCTCTGTGTGAGTGCGTATCAAGCGTCCCTCAGCGTCTGTCTCTCAATTCACAGTGGAGAGAAAATAAGCCAGTGCAATCTGTGTATGTGGCCTTCTAAACACCCTGCATGTGAGCAACACCAACAGAGCCTCAGGCATATAGACACATAGTACCACAGTCCCCAACACACACTATCCCTTCGAGGCTGTGCCACAGGGGAAATGAGTGAGCATGGGAGTGTTGGTTAAGAGAAGGCGCCTGATTATGCATTAGACTAAATGTTTAATGCATTTAGGTTAAAGTCCCAATCAAAACCAATGTGACTCCCAGTCAGATATTTGACATTCAGTAAATCTGATTGGAGCTCTGAGCCAGGAAACACTAACCCGAATAGAGGATGATTGATCTTTTTCTGTCTACTTGACCTTCATCAGAAACGGCACAGGCTTCAGACCTATGCAGTACCAGCTGTATTTTCACACAACCTTGCTTCGGTTCTCCAAGAAGAATTTGAATTTGGTTTCCTTGGTCTGTGGGGTGAAAGACGATATGCAAGCAGGAACAAACTTTGAGACAGTGTTATAGGAAAAGAATCCATGAGTGGCTTATTTTATTTTAATTTAATTTAATTTAAATTTAAAGATATATTGAACTGCCAGCCGCCTAACGCACAGTATGACTGCAGATCAATCCCTGCTTTCCGTTATAACCCAAATGAGGATGGGTTCCTCGTCGAGTCTGGTTCCTCTCAAGGTTTCTTCATACTGCCATCATCTCCGGGAGTTTTTCCTTGCCACTGTCGCCATTGCCCTTGGCTGGTTCATCAGGGACAATCTTTTCATTCTGATTCATACACATTCACATTTCATACAAACTTCCGTCATTTGCGAGAATGACAATTGTTAAAAGCGCTATACAAATAAAATTTTATTGAATTATCCACTCCCATCCGCATGAGAGCTCCATGTGGCGACTGAAATGGTCACCAACGTGCCTAATGTTTTTATTTATTTTTTTGACATCTTCTACATTCATGACCTCACAAAGACCAAGGATTGGCTAATGTCACCCCAAATGACAGTGGAACACAAGTAATATTCCTCCTGCCCTGACAGCAGCCAACAATAGCCTGTGCTATCCTGCAAACAACATTCTCTTGCTTTAAAGCATTTACTATGTTACTCTGCATCAGAGTACTGTACACAACCATGTCATATTTGGACCACACAAGGAAGTGCTCTCAGAAGTGCTGTTTTAAGTCTTCTTAGTGAGTGAGTGTCTACAGACAGACAACTTTCAGCATAAAGCTAGCTCTTATCTAGAGAAGGCTGAGCATTTTATCTAAAACAGGGTTTATAAATGGGTTAACTGTAACTCACCGTGTTTGCACAGCACACGAATACACGGTTCAGAATAGCATCACATGGTTTTGTGTGCCAATAATAAACATCTGATGAAAACAGACCACATTAACCTGAGCAACCGCTGCCCTGCATTTCCATGGCAACATGAGTAAATTATAACCGGGGGGAGGGGGGGGGGGTACATGTCCACGCGTGTTTGCCTGTAAGATGAAAAACCGATATGAAATCAGCCACTTAGACGAGCCAAGAGCTAAAAATAAGTCCGTAATGAGGAGGAAAGCAACTATGACAGCAGATTTTCTTTCAAAGGGCCATTTAAGAGCCCAAACTAAATGAGTCTATCTTTTTTTTTCTCT
This sequence comes from Clarias magur, assembly GCA_013621035.1. Classification (NCBI taxonomy): domain Eukaryota; kingdom Metazoa; phylum Chordata; class Actinopteri; order Siluriformes; family Clariidae; genus Clarias; species Clarias magur. The sequence continues at coordinate 2,939,532 of QNUK01000008.1, forward strand.
TTCCTTCCCCTCTGTAAAATCACAAGAACGACAAGTGCCTAATTTATCAAATTGGCAGAATGTAAATCCTATCTTCAGCCTTGATTTAATTTACGGCCCTGGTGGCTGCGGTTGCCGAGAGCTGAGAGACGGGCGAGTTGTAGAGGAGCGCGAGTTACATCTTCTTGCTTTACAATCGGCACACCAGCACTGCATAATTATGGTGTCTCCGAGTGAAAATACACTGATCATGATCCATGATTTGTATTTATTTTATTTATTTTTTTTATTTATTTTTGGTTGCAACTTCTTCCCTTGATATCGACTTTGCTATTGTTGCATTAAACTAAATTAAAGTTTCCAAAAGATATGATCAGTCTTACACCTAATAGGACGGATAATGAGATGATTACACAGAACAATACCATAGATAAGTGAGCATACCATGACTAGGTACACTTCTCGCTAATTTCCAAGTACGAGAGCTGTGAATCACATGTAGACTCGAGTTTCACCTTAGTTGATTTAATAAGATTTTCACTCTCACTTACTCATTATCTATACCGCTTAATCCTGTATTCAGGGTCACGGGGAACCTATCCCAGGAGACTTAGGGCACATGGCAGGGTACACCCTGAACAGGGTGCCAATCCATCGCAGGGCACAGACACACATTCACACACTACCGGCAATTTGGAAACAGCAATTAACCTAACCTACATGTCTTTGGACTGTGGGAGGAAACCGGAGTACCCGGAGGAAACCCACCGAGCACGGGGAAAACATGCAAACTCCATGCACACAGAGATGGGAATCGAGTCTGGCCGGGGATCGAACCCGGACCCTGGCGGTGCAAGGCGACAGTGCTAACCACTACATCACCGTGCCGCCTGATGAGATTTTCAATAATATTCAATTTTATACCTTAGCACTGAGGTTTATTGTCTGATTTGTCCCGAGCTGCAATATTTCTTATAGGTTTTACAGTACATTGCAATGCCTTGCCAAAAAACATTTGCACACTAACGTGGTGACCAGTTCATGTGTGAAAATGATTTCTCATGCTCGCAGAACCACTCTTTCACAATTTGAGTCCTGGAATATGGCCATGCTATCAGGAAAGGAAAACGCCATACAGTAGATGTGATGATGATCAGGTCATTCGGTACATGCAGGTCGTCAGCTGGTCATCGCTCATCAGACCACATCACATTTTTTCCATTGCTCCAAAATCCAATTTTTATGCTTCCTAGCAAAATGAAGCCTTTTTTATGATTAGTCTCACTAACAAGTGGTTTTCTTCTGGCCACACAGCTGTTTAGTCCCAATCCTGTGAGTTCTCATCACAGTGTGAACCACAACTGTCGTTTTTATTGTTGCCATGCAACTTTAAGTGATTTTATTTCTATTCATGTTTATTTTTTCCCCCCGACAAAGTTCCTTCCACAACGCTGACGGTTCACTATCCTTCGAGGTTGGGATGATGTGTTGAGGGGTTCTTAACCCAGTTCCAGTAGTGTCTCCTTAGCATCTCCTTAGTTGCTTTCTTTGCTTGACACCATTGGCAGGCCATTTACGGGAATTTAACATTTACAGGTTTTTCTAAATTGTTTAAAACGTGTGAACTGACTTTGAATTGAAACAATTGATTCAATAAAAATTCTCGGATTATGTTTATAGTGAGGCTCGAGAAACTTCTCAAAAAGAAACCCTTACCTAGGAAACAGATAAAAAAATGAAAAAAAAAAAAAACGTGCAGCACTCATATATTCAAATAGAAAACCCAGAACAAAGTAAATTCTAAATCTCCTTCCTTACTATCAATATTGCTTTTACTGTTTACTAGTCGCACTCATCTCGCATCACCACCTCAAAAGTCATTACATCTTTCACTTGTACAGTTCTCTAATGAGAAGCAGGGTATCGAGGAACATAATTTGGACGAATGCTGAATTTGGACAGCATTTGTACCATGTTGTATTAATGCAAAGTGCTATTAAACAAAGAAAATCAGCATATAAGCACCACTAAGTATCTTGCACGTATGATGGTCAACTCACCTGAGCTCCTTTGGGTCAAAGACCAGTTTGACGTCATTGACGATAGTAGGAACATATTTCAAGGCTGCACCCTGGAAATAAGAGAAGACATTCACCATCACAACATTTCGCACAAGCAGCACAAAGTGGGATGAGTGTAACCATGACACACTGTTAGCTTTCAATAAAATTCACTGATCAAAAATTAGATGAGAAAATGATAAAACAGGGAAAAAACATCTGCATGATGATTGAATTTGCAAATGGTGTACAGAAAACAAACCAACAGAACATTCTCACTGTTTACAAATTGACAAACTGTGAATATTATTTTCACAAATCCATCCATGGTCTCCAAAGCCCACGCTGAAGAGCTCTCTAACTGGATTCTTCCTCGATGCTTTGTTGCCCAAATGAGCCAGTCAATAACTCTGCAAGTCCCCATGCTGAGCACATAGATTCACAAGCTGTAAAAAAGCCTTCACATACTGACAATCAATAGCAGTAGAGCAGCTGATGAAGGGTCCAGTGTTTTCATCTCTTTAACTGCTGAGTCCTTGCCGCTATTTATAATGGTATATTTTCATTTCTAGAGCCGTTTTATGATACAGAGCTTTTAGACAGAGTCCTATAAAAAAGGCCAAATCTATGGAGGGGCGCCCAAATGTTATTAACTACAGATGGATAATGAAGGGAAAAGAATGAAACAAGGTGTCTTAGAACAACTTCAATGAAATAGATTTGACAAACAGTTGATGAATCTGTACTAAAACTATGAACAACAACAACCGAGGTAAGATCTGGTGACTGAAGGCCACAGCATCGGACTGACATGGGTTTATCCTCATGCAGTGGAGTTATCCTGAAAGGACCTGCTCAGTCTCTGATTGGTCCGAAGTACTCTCAGCTTTGAGACAAGTGGACATTCCAACAAGAAAAACAAGTAAATGGCAGAGCCACCAGGTTTTCCTTTAATCAGTCACTCATTTGTTCAACTGTACAGTAAAAATCTATAGTTTATTGCCTTCATTGCTGCTTTCTGTTAATCCCCACCCCCCCTATTTTCTCCATAATTCAGTCGTGTCCAATTCCTCCCCGTCACTAGGGGGCTCCACATTAAGGCTACTACTACCACTCAGTTGGGAGGGCCAAAGACTATCACGCGTTTCCTCTGAACCATGTGACGCCAGCCGACTGCATCTTTTCGAACTGCTCGCTCACGCACCGTTGGGGGCGGAGTAACACACTCGGAGGACAGCGCTATCCGCTCCTTCGCGCGCGTGAGGTCACAGACGCCCCTGATTGGCCGTAGAGCCGTGATTAATGTGGGAGCACTAAGTACCTCTCATCGAGCTCGGCCAATCAGCTCTCTCTAGATCTCCGGCTGCGAGAGGTCACAGCATCACTCGGGAATCGAACTTGCAATCTCCAAATGATAGAGTGAGCACTTTACCACTGCGCCACTCAGAAGACCCCTGTTCATGGTTTAACATATTAAAAGCATGTAAAGGCAAGAGGTCGAAAGGAAGAAGAGAACGAATTAACTTTGTGTTAAATGGCGTTTTGTGTTCAAAGCAATAAAAAATAAAAATTAAAAAAAAGCTGTGAGCGTTACAAACTTCTTTATAGGAACAATAAGTCTTCAACTAACCGGCCAACAAACACACCATCAACTATATAACTAAATAAACAACCAAACATTCACCCGATTAACCAACAAATTATTTGGCAGGAAGGGGGCTTACAATACATGTTAGATAGGCTTTTGAGTGAATCAATTTAAATACACTTATTAAAAAAAAAATAAAAAATCTATTATTGGCATTAACTTTTGGTATTAATCCACCGCTGTAATATCACAGTAAAAATAACCAACTAACCCAAAAAACAAACAACAAAAAAAAAAAAAACGATGGACTGATGGAAGACTGGATGGACGGATGGATGTTAATTTAATGTTAAGTTAATCTAATCAAACAAACAACAACAACAACAAAAAAAAACACTTCTTGCTTGCAAACCACTGCTGCATCAATGAAAAAACTAGTCAACTACTCAATCATTTAACCAAACAGCTGAAAGGATGGATGGATGTACAAACATTATTAATGTACTATAGCCAGCAATGTTTCATTATTTCATATTTCTCTTGACGTCTCGGAAGTCAAACATGTTATTTTGAGAAACAGTGTTGCTAGCAGGGGCTTTGTACAACAGCAATAAGAGATTTTCATCTTAAAGCTTATTTTTTTTTTTGTAGCTATTCAAATGTATAAAAATAATAGGCAGTTTTAATAAACCAAAGTAAAGCCAGTTGCATTTAAGATAAAACTGTACTGTCTTGTTATAGATTCATATAAAGTGTAATGTAATACCCGATAAATTGTTACTGATATTTCGCCACACATACTGTAAACGAGAGGGAAAACCTGCAGGTCTGGACAACTGTAAACCGAGCATCTCTGCTTAAGGAGATTATTGATGGTAATGATTTTCACATTGTGACACACTGGAACAAAAGGTTTGGGGGGACGGAGGCTTGTTTCAGAAATGAGAAACTTTTTCCTCCCCTAAGCAAATCATCAAACAACAGAACTGTGACCAGGAAGCCAATCTGACCTGTTCGAAGACTCAGCTGAAACTGGCAGTCATGGAAAGAGCACAGTCAGGTGGCATGATTAGTTCTTTCCCTATGTTTTTAGAAAAGTGATTTGTGTAATGAACATGTGAGAATAAACTGCAGGCTGTGACGCTCGTCTCCCGGCCCTGGGTCCGGTTTAACGATCATTAACGCGTGAGTTTTGACTGGGAATCTACAGAGAGCAGCAATAACATAAGATCCTTCTGAAGCTTCTTTATTGACAGACGATCTCTCTCTCTCTCTCTCTCTCTCTCGTTCGTTCTCACAGTCTGATATAGGTTTGATTTGATTGGACTGAAGTGTCAAGCTTTGAAATGAGGGCAGCTTGAGTGTTTACCTTTGAAAAACTAAAGAACCAAATTACATCAGACTCTCTGGAGCCTGCCTCCGGCAGGTATTGCCCCGAGAATGAGAAGGTGCCACTTGCTTTTAATGCTTGGTAATCAAGATTTTGTGCCTGTTTGCAGCTACTGTATATACTGCAGTGTTAAGGAGTGAAGTTCGTCTTGTTAGAAAAGTGCAGGAGCGGTTAGAACAGGTCTTAAAGGAGGTGGTGGATGGGCTGATAGTTTTATTCTTCCTGTTTTCCTGCTATGTCTTACTAACGGTGAGAAGAAAAAAGGTAGATGAGAAATGAGTGAGAAAGGAAGAGATGGAGAAAAGGAAGGGATGGAGGAGCAGAGAATATATATAGTGACTATATAAAAAGAGCGGGCATTAAGGAAAGAACAAAGGCAGGAAGGATAGAAAGCAGGCAAGCAGAAAGAACAGCGATGTGTTGGTACAGTACAGTAGGAAGGAATGAAGGAAAAAAGGAAGGATGATAGGAAGGGAGGAAGAAGGTTTAGTAATTAAGGGAGGAAGGAAGGTACAAAGTAAGAAAGGAAAACAGGAAGGACAGAAGGAAGATAAGTTAAACTCTGTGATGCTACACACAACTGTTTTCTCTGCCATTCTTTCTTTCCTTTAAGGACCCAAGGCCATCATGCTGTGAGATGAATTGTTTCATTTCTCTCAAAACGCCTACTCTAGACCAAGCTGTATTGAATATGGAGCATATAATTAAGCCTTTAATTACACATCCTGCTACAGTATTCCCCTTCATCTAACTCTGCATACTGGAGGTCTGCTGGTGTCACGCGCAGAGTGGTAAAGGGACAACAACCAAGTGTTAGAATGAAGTCAGAACATAAAGCGACAGACCTGAAGAAAGAGGAAAAAGCAATGACAGAATACCTTGAGGAGAAGCTAAAAAGGATGAGTCCGGGAGTGAGGAGGACGAGAAGAAAAGAGACGGGGGGGGCAGGGGGGGGAGAGGACAAACACAGAGATCAGAAAGGAAACAACAGCATCCTAAGCACAGTGAGCATGTACTGTATCACTCTGCAGCAGGAACAATGAAGAACACAAAGCACTGACGCATTATTCAAAGCACACACCCACATAACTGAGGACGGAGACGCATCCAAATGACAGAACGTCCTGGGTTTTACATTGATGCATCGCAGATTTAGATTCGAATCTGTTCCCGGAACGAATACAATTTAAAATCCACAAAAGTAGTTTAGTGAAAGAGAATTTATGTACAATATTTTTTCTTCTGACTGCGAATGTAGTCAATCAGCTCGGACATGTTTGATATCAGACTTCGGAATGCCAGAGCAAGTTTAGGTGTAATGGAAATCTACCCATTACGCCTAAATAGGAAGCTATCCGTTATACCCAATCTATCCTTTACATCAAAATCCATCTCACTGAAAAATGAAAACGGCAATTTATTTAAGGGAAAAAGAAAAAAAAGAAAAAACTTCTTTCTGACTTGAGTTGAATCCTGTAACATTGTGAACAACCAGAGTCACTTCTTTCCTTTTCCCTTAACAGTTTGACGGTGGAACTAATTGAAAATGATACACCGCTTCAGGTCAGATTATGTAGATTAACAGAGTCTTTTTATGTAGATCTGGCCATGTGCTTATTCTCAGTAAGAATAAATCCTCAGTTACTTTCTTTACTAGTTTTGCCTCGTAGCTCTAAAACACTGACCGTGTCTAATCGACTGTCGTTTTTGATTTTCTGCCAAACCTTTACTCCAGTTTGGGTCTGCTGTTATTGATGCGAACTGGTATTAGAAAACATGATGAAACCTTGGATTTGATTTCTGTCGAAAACACGGTGCTTTCTTTCTAGAAACAGGAGAAGAGCCTCCGAGTGGCGCAGTGGGTAAAGCGCTCGCCCTATCATCCGGAGATCGCTAGTTCGAATCCCGGGTGGTGCTGTAACCTCTCGCAGCCGGAGGTCTAGAGAGAGCTGATTGGCCGAGCTCTCTCAGAGGGGAGGGATGAGAGGTACATAGTGCTCCCACATTAATCACGGCTCTACAGCCAGTCAGGGGCGTCTGTGAGCTCGCGCAGCGGAGGGAGTGGATAGCGCTGTCCTCCGAGTGTGTTACGCCGCCCCCAACGGTGCGCGAGCGAGCAGTTCGAAAAGATGCGGTCGGCTGGCGTCACGTGGTTCGGAGGAAACACGTGATAGTCTTCGGCCCTCCCGGCTGAGTGGTAGTAGTAGCCTTAATGTGGGAGCCCCCTAGTGACGGGGAGGAATTGGACACGACTAAAAAATTAGGGGAGAAAATCGGGGAAAAATCCAAAAAAAAAAAAAAAACCAGGAGAAGGCAAGATAGTAAAAATAGGTATAATTACGATACCGACAAGATAAAAAAAACAATTGTTTTAACATCCAATCAAACGACTAGCCTCCTTCATTGCCTGCCACTTTATTTCAACCGTGACATCTTTAAAGACGAGCCATTTTAAAGGCGCAAAGCCAGGAAGAAAGAGGGTTAAAGACCAGATATCAGGCTCTGTGGAAGCCGTGCGAGTTCAAACTGGAGAAATTCTCTTATTACATGAGCTTTCCATCAACGTGATTAGACATTTGTGAGATACGCATCATCACGTGGAGGCCGTGTGCTCATGTACCTTGACCATGCTGGTGCTCTCAGCGTCACTGTTCATCATGATGCTGAATGAGGTGAAGAGATTCCTCACTGACTCCATGAAGTCTGATTCTCCTTTATTCTCATACAGCCTTTGGATGAAAACACAAGAACACACACACACAATTCGTTTAAGCTGCATGATAAACAAAACCTTTGGTGATAAATACCATCTGGTATGTCGGTCCTCAAATGACAGTCGTGTGTGTGTGTGTGTGTGTGTGTGTGTGTGTGTGTGTCTGCACAGTATGTTAATGTAACTAATAATACAACCTTACCAACCGTGTTACATTCAAAATAATGTTCCAGAACAGAAACACATTTATTTATTAACCTCTGAGTAGGATATGGGATACAGTCCATTAGTCTACGGGTTTTATTAAAATGCTGAAGATAATCACTTCTCTTGGACTGTCTGTGCAGTGATTTCGGACTGGATCGATGGAGTCGGGGTGCAGCCTGGAGCTAAAGACTGAATTATTGAATCAAATTGAAGACTATAGACTTTACTGATCTAGACTGCCTTACTTTATTTCACTTCGTTCTACAAATTCTCATTTCTTGATGATTTTAAATTTAAATGGCATCAATTTAAAAGCTATCATATTAACCTAATACTTGAAAATGAATGAATTGTAAAAAAAAAAAAAAAAAATTACGAAATCTTCAGCTAAATCCTTGTGTGTTTAAGCTAAAGATCTTATTTCAGGCCCAGAAAAATGCAACTCCACTGCCAGAAATACTGTGAACTACAACATAAGAAAAAGAGTGCTCTACAAATAACTGGGGAAAAAAATAAAAATAAAAAAAATAAAAACAAGAAAACAAACCCGACTCCCAAAGGCTATAAATAATCACCATATCTGAAAACAATGGCGAGGAGATTTCAAAGGCGCGCACGGCAGCGTAGGAACAGGTACGTCCTAACCACTGTGCTGAAGGCTTTTAATGAATAAGCCAGAGAAAGGACAGTGTGTCTTCTCCCCCGTGGGCCTGGAGCTCATCACTTCCTGTGAACTCAATTTATCTAGAGGTCATTGAGCTGCACAGCACCAACACTGAACAGCAACCTGCAGCCTCCTCCATTGCCTGCCAGCCGCCTAGATATGAACCCCGTCAGTCAAGACAGGAGCTCCGTCCCAGCACCAAATTCATAACAGTGAAATGATGCAATTCCTTGTAAATTAGAGCATCGCTTTAGAATGGGGTGAAAAATATCGAGAAAATCAGGGTGACACATTTATTTAGTTTGTCATAAAACCACAAAAAGGAAAACTACTATGTGAATAAACGCTAGTATTTAATATTTATCCATAGCAGCTACTCGTATACACTGTTAAGATTATTTGACTCTAGTCAAGCGCTCCACCTTGAGCTTTACCGCTCTGATACATGACAGACTTAGTCACTACTCTACATCTGGTTAAGCTCTTGAGGCACCAGTACTCCAATATCGAAGTCACCATTTGAATATTCATTATACACACCATCTGCCTAAAGCTGGTGGCGGAATATGCAAAAACAAAAACATTCCTAACCATAATTTCAATCCCAGATCATACGTAATCTCCATCTGTTCTACGATACAAAGCACCTGAAGTAGATCATTTAATTAGCGTGACCAGACAGCAGCTCCCTCCGCACACACTAGACATGCACACGCGATCCTGCTCGTTGCAGAGCTCAAGCGGTGTTCCCAAGGATGCAATCTCTTACGTCGAGGGGCATGGCTCAAGAAGAGCTTTAGTTCCAAATGGACTAACTAAACTAAAACATGCCCCTGGAGGTTTGAGGGAGTTGCCTCTTGAGCGTGAGCTTTGTGGGAACGCCCTCCTGAGGACTGCATCAAGCAGCGCGTCCCCCCGCCATCGAGCTGTCTAGAAACGTGATGCAGGCTATTAAAGATGAAACTTAGTCTGTGTTCATAAAGTGGCTCAGCACAGTAGAGCTGCTCCTAAGAAAATATTCATTTTTAATTCATAAGTACATTGTAACTAGCCATCAAACCCAGCCGGGTACAGGAAAAGCTGGATTTTTATCATTAATTTTTTTATTTATTTATTTGACATTTGCATAAAATTTTGACTTTTAACAACGGATGCTTACCAGAGGGAATCACTTATTAAAGACACACCTTGTTGGTATATGTATATTGAATACTAAGTTGAATTACTATTAGCATAAAACCACAATAAGAATGATGCATTAAGGTGATTTTATCGTGTGTCCACCTTTTTGTCTTAGACACAAGACAAAGTTGAATCTCTATTCGTGATTTGTTTATTTAAAAATCCAGCCTTCCACTATGTCTTACTGCAAGATTCCCATTCCTGTGACCTGGGTTTCATTCCCAAAAAGCATGCTGATTTTTCCGAAATTTGTCCTAGCAGATCAAGAAAGATCTTTTCCCATTTAGTAATACGGCTTATTAAGAGTAAGCCTTGGTTGCTAAGCAACATAAATTCACAGATTAGGGTATTACTGTATATGGACAGAATGTTGCATAAAAAGTATCCCTTTTGTTTCCGGTTGTTTAGAATTGAACTACTACAGTATGATGCAGTTTGAAGCACAAAGACTTCAAACAACATTAAGCCAATTAGATTTTAGAACAGATAATCTCCATTCTGTAATCTGACTTTCAACATTTAAACATCTGAGAGTAAACGTACTGGTTGAAGAGGACCCGAGATCGCACGATGAACTTGAAGATGTACTCCAGAGCCTTCATGGCTTTCAGCAGCTGGTCAGTCAACTTCTCCGCATGGTCCACGTAGTTCTTCAGAACCTTCGTCAGTTTCCTGATTAAAGAGCAAACGCACATCATAAACATTTTATCTATTCTAATTCTACAGTATGCAATCATTAATTTAGCAGTTCTCGCTGGGGCTCCGATTAAAAAGATCATTTGCGACGTTGGAATAGAATGAAATTTCAGTTCGCCTCCAGATTTTTATTTATTTTTCCTCGCATTTAGCCGTTCATAATGATGATTAGATTCACTCACGTGTAGGCCAGGGTGGCGCTGAAGTGTTTCCGGATGTACGTCTCCAACACGGGATTAAAATGCTGGAACTTTCTGTCTGCTATCAATCCAATTATAAACACCTAGCACGGACACAAAGGCTCGTTAACACTTAGAAGTACTTATTCGGAAAAAAATGAATTTAATTTAAAAGGTGAAAGTTGAAAAAGACTCAAAGTAATCAAAAAGAAGAAAGCATGTGAGAAATTCTTCTGAGAAGACCTTTTCCTGACTTTTCTGGGAGGTATAACGGCTGTTACCTTTACAACGACCTCAATTCAAAACTAGTGAAAAGCACAGGAACCAATTAATAAAGTATTTAGTCGTTTTGTTGAATGCTTCATTCTGATTGGCCAGTAGGTGGCGATATAACAGAAGGTCTAGGAAGGAGTCTCCAGTGTCAGAGATAAAGTTTGGAACAGGAGAGACTTTAGCACAGACATCTTTCAAGATGGTGAAGAATAGCTGTCTATGGTAAAAATAAAAAAAATAAAAATTAAAAAGCTTGTATTACAACAAAGATTAAACCTAATTATAATAAATGGGTCTATAAAGACTATAATAATTGTCCTGATTTTTTTAAAGCCTTTGCGACAGTCACCACTGTTAAAAGTGTTATATTAACAAAATTGAATTAAACTGATGTGGAACTGTTTAATAAAACTTTAATAATGTTTGCAAATCTATACGGTATAGAATGCATACTAGAAAATACTGTATTTAACCTCAGGGGTTTACTAGTAACTCGACTTAGTGTAGAGTCTACAATGTCAAAACCTAGACATTGATTGTTTCTCTATAATAGAACAGACTCTCGTGCCGTCTCCCTTTCGTTCTTAGAAAGCAATTTACAGTGTATGCTTTCATTCTGCAGAAACACTGTACGCTCAACTCGTACAGCAACAAACCCGAAATAATAATATTAATACAAGCAGTAGAGCGAAATGTTTATAAGCGCAGATTCATAGTAAAAAAGCAAAACTCTTTACTGAGAGACTAGACACAAAAAGCAAGAAGCAATCTGCCGAATAGCGCGTCAGCATTCCGTTAAGCTTTTGGAGTGAGTGTGTGCGTACAGGTGTGTGCAAGCGTTATGGTTATGAAAAAAACATGCACGGGGCATAATTTACCAAAACAATGGTTCAATTATACATTTCAATAGCATTTTGGCAACGTGAAGAAAATATTGTATAGCCTAATGTGTGCTCTGAGTTCTGTTTTCATTTTTGTCGCATGACAGTTCACACTAGCTTTTTTAAATCAACAGATTACGAGTGTAAGAATCATGAGTTTCAAAGCAAAAATGGTTCTCATTTAATGTGTGAAATAGTCTCGAATTTAAAGGGGCAGTTTTCAGATTTCAGGGCCAGAAAATGCAAATGTCAAAGACAAATAAAAGCCTGCTGCGTCGACACACTGTGCCTCACAATTTCTAACAGATATATATCACTATAATTAGATAATATAATAATCATACAAAATTTATCATATTATATAATATAATTATCGTAGAGTTATAATTATATGATAATTACTTCAATGGAAACACATTATTTACAACCACTGACGTCTAAAGACCTCCCACCGGTACCCCTGTTTACAGATCACTGATTGGCTGTTCATGTAAATAAATGATGCCATGCGTGTATTCCAGTTTGCCATTCGTTGCAAAGGAACTTTCTACCAGAACTCCTAAACCGTGGGATTAACAAATGTCATGCAGAAATACACATTTAGCTCCTGCTTAAGTATTAGATGCAATATTGGGCGAGTCTGACTCTTTAGAATCCGGTGACTGAAGTTTTTCACCAGGATTATGTACATTTTACTGCCAATCTAAGGGTTTATTCATGTTTAATAGTGAAAAAGCTCTTACCAAGGCATCAAACACCAGCGTGTCGAATGTGTCGCTGTCAGAGTTCTCCATCATTATGTTGAATAAAGCATCCAGTGTGTCCTGCAAGAACTGGAACAACACAAACAGCATTTTTATACAATCTCATCTCACTGAAAGACATAGTTATAGACATTTTATGTTTCCCATGAGGTGGTCCGATTTGTCTGAATGAAATTTAGAAAGTATATAGATTGTACTACAAAAAAAAATGGCTTATACAGTTAACAATACAACGGTTCTTGGGGTTGCATTAAACCATTTTACACCCATTCTGAAATCTCTTCACTGGCTCCCTGTTTCATTCACAACTGATTACAAGGTCGCCCTTCTTACCCACCAGTGCGTTTATGGGGATGCCCCTCCCTACCTCAAAGAACTTATTACCACACATACGTCGACACGCAACCTCCGCTCTGCATCAGTACATCTGAAACCTCCTAAGACTAAGCTTCATACTACGGGAGATCGGGCTTTTTGCTCAGCCGCACCTAGACTGTGGAATGCTCTCCCTGAGTATCTGAGGATGCCACAGACTGTTGATGCTCTTAAATCTGGTCTTAAAACTCATCTTTTTGATAAAAAACCTCTTTTTATCAGAGCTTTCTGGTCGAATTAATTTATAGCACTTTGAGATTTGCTTCAAATATAAAGTGCATTATAAATAAAATTTGGGGGGAAGAGACATTTTTTCAATCTATTATAATTTGCAAATTGCCAGAAATCACATAAATTCCCATTGGTTTATGAAGGTTTTCCATTGGTCCCATTGGTTTTATTGATTTTTTGCCCCCTTAAGGATATCGATTAAGCACCGGTGCAGTTTGTAAAAATGCTTGGGACACACCTGGTACACTGCTACTGCACATACACGGATTGCACCACCGAACAACTATTTGTTCCTGTAAGCGACTATTTCTGCAGGAATTTGCTGCATAACATGACCTTATAATCCGAGCTATTTTAGTCTACAAGTTCAAACAGAAAGATGGAATTGCCTATTACACAATTTCTGCCTGTCTGCTTTAACGGATGAAGAGATGCTAAAGCCGATGCTAACTCCAACTACACATGGAGTGAAGCCATAAATCAGACTCTTGTCAAATTTTCAGAGAATATTCTACAGTATATACAGTATATAAAGAAAATCCTTAGTGCTTGTAGAATAGTTTACCATAGATACTATACAGTATATTTTCGTTTTATTATTTCACTTTAAGGTAAACACTCACCTAAGGAAAAGAAAAAATGCTCATGGCAAGTGTATGTGGGGCTCCATATACAGTTAAGCCTCTCGTGGACACAGTAAATCAGTGCGACACACAATGGCCTGTCTTGGGATTAGAGCGCTTGCTTTGGAGGTCACAGAGGGAAGAAAATACATTTTTCTATTCCAGCAGGATCTCTTGTCTTAACCCTCTTTCTCCCTTTCATTATCTATCGTCCTCAAGCTGCGAGTTAAACCAGCCTGCTAGAACCACACGGAGATACTGTGCTGCTAGGATACAAGGAGAAGACAACGGTGTTATCTAACCCTCGGACAAGAACCTGTATATTGGAATGCTTGGAATGAAAATCTCTGCTCGGTATAGTGGAGTAATAATGGAAGAAAATTCACAACTTGAGAAAAAATGTTCTGGTTTATTTTTTTTTACCACCTTTTTTTTTTTTTTTTTACCAAAATATATAAAAATGACAGCATTGTCACACTGGCACACAACAACATTGCTCATACATACATACAACATAAAAAGGGTGCTTTATATAACGCCGTTCATTTATATATCGATATGTTAGTGTTAAAGCAGACATATTCTGCAATTCATAATCATTCATATTTCAATGAACATTGTTAGACATTCAGTTACTAGTGTGCACTATAATGTCAATTAGACTAATCTCTGGACCGTGGGAGAAAACCCGTACCCGGAGGAACATGCAAACTCTCCTTGAAGGTCTTCCTGATCTCTTATCTTTGATGTTCTTCTGCCATTGAAGCGCATGGACCATTCGAAACACCTCATACGACTAACCTAAGCATGGCAGTAAAACTTGCCGTACCACGTCAGACGTGTCTGTGGCAGATTTGCCCACAGAATTTCACGTCCCCTCTTTGTTCTAACTTGCTGTCCATGATGAAGTCACCCTGCAGACGTGGTAACGCGCTTGATCTGAATAGCTCCGGCTGCACAGCTCCTGATGTACGCAGGAGAATGTCTTTTGGCAAACTGACTTACGAGGGCCGGTACTCCCTGTGACTGTGTGCAGCCTTGTGCTGCCATGTGTTGGCGTGTTACAAGACGTTTTCGTATTAAGAGGCAGGGAAGAAATATGGGTGTGCAGTCAATACTGGAGAGTTTCAAACCAACCTCAACTGTCAATCATTTGAGATTTCTATGTCGACTAGCTCATCTGACATTTGTCCATTGATTTATTTATTTTTCTCTGGTATGATGATTCCTACCTGTGTTTGACTGCTGCTGTTATTACACACAACCCACTCTGAAGTACCTTTAGTTCCTGGTGGTACCATAATGAGTAGTTACCAAAAACAGAAACAGTGAACCAGTCGGATAAAATGTAGCTCTCATTTCCTGTTGGTAAAGAGTAGACTTTTTACCAAGAAAATAAAAGTAGAAAATAATAAAACCCCCTATTAAACATTAAACTCCAACTCCAGGAAAATGTAAAATATATATTAAAAAATTGCTCCTGCGGCAATGTGTTAGTCCTGCATTCTGCTTTCATTTTGAGGATTTGTTTTTCCTTTTTTGATGAAACCAGCCAAAGCTCTCAACTTTTATAAGGACACTGCTGAAACAAACATTGTTAAAACATTCGAAGTTAATTAAGGAACAAAAAGATTTTTTTTTTTTTTAAATCATATGTTGGCCTCTTTGTTCCTGTCTTACTACATGTGCAAACAAATGCATCCCTCCATAACGTGCATGGCAGCTAAATCACTTTAACTCAACGGTGTAGTGAAGAAAAACGTATGGATTCGATATAGCAAACGTAGCATACACGTTTATTTAGACATCTCATGATGATGTCCAAGGTCTTCTCCCTCTCTTTTATCCAAGAATAAACTTTCAGCTGCAGTACTTTCATTAGAAATGCCCACTGGAATTGCTAATCAATAACACATATAAAAGGGCTTTTCAGCGTGACAGCATTAATATGCTTAATGCCAGCACTGGAATGGAAATGTTTTATGGGCACTTCATATTTTATATATCATTACATTACAAGTCTTGCTAAATTTAAAGCCTGTGCTAGGTTTAAAACCTCGGCCAAGGGACTAAATGAGTAAACCCGATCGTAAATCGTCGGCTCTAAGGTCTTAGAAAAAGCATACACACCTTGACCACCTCTCCTCCGTCCACCTTCATTAGCTGACGCAGGTTCTGCTGAAGGAGGCTGGTGTTCGAACGCCATTTTAGCAAACCAAGCAGATCCACTACAGGGGGAGAGAAAGAGAGAGAGAGAGAGAGAGAGAGAGAGAGAGAGAGAGAGAGAGAGAATCGTGTCATAATGACAATTTTTGTGTCCCCAATGAGAAATTCACCAAGATGCAGTATTCAATTAAAAGTCACCTACAATGCAAAATTCACTTTTTTGTATTATTTTTAGACATTCAGAAGAATCGCTAGTGTGTGTATGAACAAAAACAACATTCCAACAACTTTTTGTCCTTTTTCCATTTTTGTACAGCCAGGGCTTTAAGAAAGCGAATTGGAGTTTCCCCCTAATGTGACCTCATATAAGGTTTACCGTCGCCGCTCTGTTGTAGTAGGCAGGGCTCATTTACATAAGCTGAAACTACATGTTCAGAGTGTGTGTGAAACACAAGAAGTCTGAAGTATGAAAAATATGAGGGTGCCAAACTTTTGGATACTTGTGTTAACTTGTTCTAGAAAATGTTAAAACATTGGACTTTTAATTCCAAAATAATGTATTTTTTTGGATCTATCGCATATATTATCACTAAATTAGACACTTTTGTACATTCTGTCCGGTGTGATGGGTGACGAGAGGTGAGATCTTTTTAAACAAAAATGCATGCTTTGTCTGAATGTTCTCTCTGGTTTATTCACCGGAAAACAAGAGGTATACATACAGTAAGCACTAATCCATTTCCTGAGTCAAAATCATTCACATCAAAGCCATTCACTTGCTATAAAGAATCAATAAGCTTCCAGGGAAACAAAAGGGTTCCATCAAGCCATAGGAAGTATGACCATATAAGGAACGTGGAAGCACAATGAGTTTTATGGACATATGACGTAGAACAAAGAGACGTGTCGGATACAGAGGTACGAAAAAGTGCACACAATTTCTGAAAACCCTAACAAAATCGTAAATTGCTCTAATGAGATGATGATGTGATTGGTCATTGCACCCATTGTTAATATTAAAATTGATACTACTTTAATATCTGTATACTGAATGATGTCCAATTCCTGGTTTGAGACCTCCGTATAAAAAAAAAAAAAAATTTTAAAAACTAGCATTTTCATGAACTTCGGTTACCACTGCTTTTGGAAGTTTAGTGATGATTAAATGAGCACAGAGCTGCCAAGTACACTCTTGAAAATAAGATATCAGTTGGTTCCTTGTTGCTCCGGTCAAGAGAGGAGACCGTTAAAAAAAAGTAAACCTTTTGTACCTGCAATATGCACCATTCGCTTGATGTGTGTAGCTTTAAAAATAACTTATAATTGGACGTTATGGAACAATCTACAGTACTCTAAAAGCTAATTATATTTACACAACATTTGCCTTCCAGGTAAAAACACATGTACTTAAGGTAGAAAAGATGCATTCTTGACCGGAGCAACAAGGAGCCAACTGATATCTTATTTTCAAGAGTGTACTTGGTAGCTTCTTGTTAACACACTCAAAGAAGAAAAAAAAGAAAAAAAAACACGTGAAGCATGACCCTTCTCACGTCTCTTCTATATATGTTAGGCAAGTATGGAGCTAGTTAATTAAGATTTATTACATGTAGCTCACAACTAACAACTGATGTTAAGTATTAGACCATGTAATGCAGCAGGATTTCCCATTTCACAAAAGCTCCGCATTAGAATGTACCCTAGTCCCATTTCCTCTACCAAACAGCAAAGCACATACCCTCAAAATGACCTAATTTCTACACTAACCTACTCCAGTGTACTGTTGGTTTCCTATTTGCACTGATCAATCTCCACTCAGCTTTAACCTGTGTCTAAACAATACAAACACGGCACTATGTAATTTGATATGGTGTGGGTTTAGAGATATAGGAACTCACTGATATAGACATCACTGATTCTGCTCTTAAGCTCAATATTGAATCCTGCATATCCTGGAAGCAGAGGAACCTTGAAATTATAAATGCCAGTGGACCACTAGGATGGTATTTAAGAAAGCCCTGTAATAAAAGTTTTCACAATTATAACTGTTAGACATAGCAGCTATTGACTGCAGTACAGCATCATTGTTATTGCTCTCAAGGACATTATTTTATGGGCCGGAGTAATTGCTCAACATTCATGGCCTGCGTTTTTGGTTGTGTCTGGCCAATTTATCAGAAGACATGGTTTTGCTTTAGATAGGGTCCTCAGGGTCATTTGTGGCGATTTAACTAACCCTTCGAAGCACATAACGCTGGTAAAAGCACTCACCTACGTCAAGAGGTACAAGCTACAATTGACATTGATGAAATGATCCTATTTGAGGCAAAAATGTTGTTTTTTGAAGAAATGTTATGACGAGGGGTGTTTATAAAAAAAAATGAGGGCTGGCAATATTAAGTACTATTTTTTAAACGTAAATTAATCATACGACCAAGTTTGGCCCTAATGGCTTCCCATAATCATAGAGCGGTACCCGGCTGTGTGTGATAATGGCACGTTTAACACGGATAATAAGATGACTGAGAAAACATCACCAGGTGTGCTCAGTGGCAAGTTTCATTATAAAAAGCTTAGATGGAAGAGTGGATAAAACCAAAGCTGTGTGCTCAAGCCACCTTCAAGGGGAACTATTCTTACAAGAATACATGAACTCTACGGCACTCAAAAAGGCTGTAAAATTGACGCTGCTGGAAGAAGCTAGTTTTATTGCACTTACTGGAGACCAATGGACATCAGTAAGTAACCATAAATACCTCGGTGTAACAGCACATTTGATCAATAACCAATGCCAACTGCACTCATTCACTCTGTACATGTTAAAATAAAAACACAGACATTTTGCTAGTTTAAGAATTGATTTGAATTTGATATTTGTTGCATAATCTGTTTCCTCTAACCCGTCTGTTAGATGCATTTATTTATTCCAACATTGCACATTTATAATACAAGTAAATCTGTATATTTAAAAACTGTAATCAATCATGATTAACTGCAGTCATAGACTGCGATTAACTAGATTAAATGTTTTAATCGATCGTCAGGACTAATAAAAAAGTTGCTT
Source organism: Clarias magur (assembly GCA_013621035.1). Lineage (NCBI taxonomy): Eukaryota > Metazoa > Chordata > Actinopteri > Siluriformes > Clariidae > Clarias > Clarias magur. Next base: position 2,958,567 of record QNUK01000008.1, read on the forward strand.
AAAAATGTATAGATCCAGTGTAGCTACAGCAATAACAGCAAAAACTAGAGCCAATGTTCATTGTGGTGCTTTCAGTATTTTAAGTTCACAAAGATGATACTGTATAAAGTGTTTCTGGAATGTTAGTCAGACATCCATCTTAAGGCTGGCTTACAAATATGCACACATCCTTAAGCAAGGATTCAAACCCCACAAACTCTGCGAAGCATGCACCTTTCCTCCATCAAAATGCATCCTCATCCATCATGTTGTCCATTTCCATTTTTCTCACATTCGCAGCACATAACATTGACCTAAACTTTTGAGAAATAGCTCTCCTAAAATTTTGCTACTAGTCAAAGTACTATGTTTCTAGCTTGATCAAAAGACTTGTCGATTGGATGATGTATTCTGTAAGTCACTTAAACTGGTACGGCACACATCTCCTGAGACAAAAACTGCCCCTAACAGCTCTGGAGAATATCGCTTTACAAATACGTAATCTTTCACAGAAACACTCTCCACTTAAAGCTGGCATGAAGGCTAAAAGTTGTGTGTGCTGTGATGGTTTAGGACTTTTTAATGAATTCTGTGGCTCCCATGTGGACCTTCAGGACCATTCGCTCATTGCACATATAGCCAGCCATCTCTGTGATGGCAGGAGGGATTGACATTTAATGTTCAACCCAACATGAGACCAAAGGGACATAAATCTACAGAGACCGAGAAGCAAGCTGAAGCAGTGTATACCAGCAAACTTTGATTTGAAACCTCAAACACGTATAGGGCAAGAGGGAGGGTTAATCCATGAGGTACTGAATCGATTTCAGGCTTAAAGATTCAAACATTCACACTTGCGCATACTGTTTTTGTGTACTGCCTTGCAATGTTTGCCCACACTTGTACCCGTGTACTTCATATGTTGTGGTGTAACTTGGTTATGAATTGTGTTGGATAGATCTTTGGTGCTTTATGTCGGACCACAATCCTGGAGGAACTTTGATTAGCTTCCGTGTGGACTCTATATCTGTATATGCTTGCAATGACAATCAAAGCCAATTGACTTACTTCACCTACACCAGGGGTGTCCAGTCTTCTCCAGAAAGGTTTGGTGTGTGTGCAGGTTTTCATTTCAACTAAGCAGAAGCCACACCTGATTCCACCTGTTTAATTAGTCATTCTTGGCTTTCAATAGACCACCAGGTGTGGCATCTGCTTGGCTGGAATGAAAGCCTGCACCAGCACACGCCCTTTCTGGATAAGTTTGGACGCCACTGGTCTGACATCTCTCAAGACAATTTCAAAATTCAGCTTTTTACACAACAGAGGGATGGCATTTGTTATGTTTGGTGGATCCCCACAGTGATCATTGCCCTGAGAATACCAGCTCCACAGTGGTGGCAGGATCATGCTGCAAAAATGCTTTTTATTTCCAGGAACTAGACCTACTTAAGGAAAAGATGGATGAAGTTACATGCAGGGAAATCCTCGAAGAACCCTGCCTCCAAAACACCAATATGTAAACAAATAGATATTTGCAATTTGCCAGGGGCTGGCAACCCTAAATGTCAGGGTTTTGATGTGAATACTGGGTCAATACTAGTGACAAAACTGAAATCTTACTTGCGTACTGTTGGAAAATGGCTCTGAACTTTTGTGGTTATCTTTAGAAAACACAGGGGTTTTCACTTTGCATGCTTTTCACATAATGAAGACAATGTAGATGTAAATGACACTAATGTTCACCCTGTCTGTGGCAGTATATCATTATAGCCTCATGAATATTCAGTAGAGTAATTTAATTTAATCAGTTATGTAATTTAATTTATCTTTGGTTGGTTGGTTGGGTCAGTCTTTGACAAATTCCTTAAAAAAATATACATCATCTTTTGCAGAAAATACAAACTGATTAAATCTTGCACAAATATTTGCCATTATCCAAGAGTATTGCATTTTTTTCCTTTTAAGATTGTGCACTGTTCATTCAATACCGCCACCTGCTGGCCTGGAGTGTGAATCAGACGATTGGCAGGACATAAAAATCCCTTTGTACGCGACATACGATTTTATGTAAAATTCACTTTCATGTCTTTTTTTTTTTTTAGACTTTCAGGTGAGTCTCTACTGTGGATATGTAAAAAAAAAAATAATAAAAAAAAAAAACTTTTTTTTTTTTTCTATTGCCTGGGGCTTAAACAAGCTAATTATAATATCTTCCTATTGTGACCTCATATAAGAAGAGCCCCTCCCCTGGCTTGTTGCTCAGCTCTGTTGGTCTCTTGCATGGTGCGTCTCAGCAGAAGCTTATTTAAACAGACACCAACGGTGTGAAACAGAGCGTGTTTCAAAAAAGTCTGAAGAAATATGTTTTCTGAGGTGTATTTCAGCTAGAGCTTTAACACACACTTTTGGGGGAGCTCTGAGACCGGTGTTAGGTTGTTAAAAGTATAGAAAAGTATGGGACCTTTAAACAAAATCAACAACAATGTCTACAGGATTTCAGTAGTTTTTTATGTCCTGCATGTTAAAACCTGTAAGAAACCCAGCTGCTTCAAATAACTCAGACAGTAAACATCAAGACTACTGAATCAGAATTTTTTTTAGATGGAAATCTGTCAAAACAGATACAACATACAAATAATTCGAACTATAATAATAATAATTATTGAAACACCTCATTATGAAGCAACCGCTCATCACTATATTCTGCCTGAAATCTCACGGTACTTCTATACACCTGCTCTTACCTTCATTAAATCTTGTTCCATATTGAAATGTGGAAAATATTTAAGATGCTCTAATAGGATAATATATGTGCAGATTATTTATTTGCATAATAGTTTGTGTGATGCTTTTATGAGACTGAGATGTAACAAGCGTTCAGTCATTGTGTAAGATATTTGAATGTGTATGCGTGAATACTTGCTTATTATATGTACAAGATGTATGACCAGCGTTTATTTGTTGTGCAAAATGTTTGCATACATACAGTATATAGAGCTTGCTGCTCATTTACTTATATGATTTTCTGCTCATTTATTTATATGATTTTCTTTTTTTGGTTTATCTAAAATGTATGTATTCTTTATTTGCTACTTGCGTTCTGTTGGACTCCAGCAGTTTGAGAAAACGCTCTGCGCAAATTCGACATAACATTTACATAATGCGGTGTAAAGAACCTCAGATAAAGTATTCAGTTTAAACAATATTTACAAAAGCGCTTGTTAAAGTGGAACTTTAGATCTGTAAGGCTGCAGCTCATTACGAGCGCTCGTGGATGTGCAGATGAGACGAACCATATAGAATGGCATGGAATGAACTAGCTGAAAGTTTGCATAAGGCTGAAAGATATAAAAAAAAAATTATAAAAATCAAGGCGCAGCAAGAAAGCGAGGAAGGGAATTAGCAGTCTGGGAAAGCTGCCACACAGGTACGGCAGGATGGAGGCTGTCTTTCTGTCAGTCTTCATTCGAAGCTGCATTAGCGGTGGCAGAAATGATCGGATTTCTTTTTTAGTAAAAGCTAAATGATTGCTCTGGTTCTTCCCTCCAGCTTCCTGATATTACGCACTTAAGATATTAACGTGGAAAGCAAGCGCACACAGAAAGAGCCATCTCTCACACACACACATTATATATATGGAACCACATGCTCTCCTGCAGGTTGCATCGATTTTCACCTGCACTACTGGCACGGTAAACACCATGCTTATTGCAATTTAAGCAGCAGGGTGCTCCAGGCCAGTATGCTAAAATATGGGCGTGTGTGCGCGTGTGCAATATTCAGAGATGTGCTCTGCTTGACGCGCTCAGCGCATCCACGACACAGCGTGACCCTTTGTTCGGATGAAATGATGATCAATGCAGCTTCGGGAGCCAAAACAATCTCTCTCTGTTGGGTACGCCTGGAATCCTGAATGTTTACGCATGCAGATGGCGACATGGCGTGGTAAAAGTCATCAGAAAAGTCCTCCATGACCTCATTACCGTGGGTGGCATGCACAGCCCTTCTCTTCATTAAAACGGCACGTAAACCATGGCTCTGACTCTGGGGTCATATAACCCAGCGGGCCAGCACAGCCGCAGATGATTATTAGCGCTGTGCTAATCACGAAAGTACGAAAAGTGCAGCCGGCACATGTTCAGGAAGCCTGGCGTGCATGGAGATGGATGGGGATCCCGGACTACCAGCGCACGGAAAACATGCAATATGATGCAGGATTGTAGTAACTGCACCTTTGAATCCTCTAGCAGGGTATCCAAGGGGGGGATTTTTTTTCTGTAGGAGTGGCATTACCCCATCCGTCACAGAGCAGAGGGGGAAAACTCGAGAGTGAGAATGGAAAGAGTAGCGGAGAAGAAAAAGACATGAAAAAAAGAGAGAGGAGGAGCAGGAGGGAAAGGATTGCAGCAGAGCAGCGCTGACTTTTACTGCATGCAGTGTGTGATCAGACTGTAATGATCTACACTTCCTCCTTCCCTCCTCACACCCTGCCTGGACTTTCCTTCTCTGCCTTTATTTGCACACCGGAGCTGAAGCACTGCAGAGATTCAAGGAATAATGCAGTCACTAATAAGGCACCGCCTGGACAAATTCCTCTATGTGAATACTATTTGTAATATTTGTAAAATCAAGAGCAAAAAATAAAGAAATGTAATAAATCCACATGTTAATGTTTGGGATCTCAGGCTGTAGTTTTCATGACCGCACTTGGTGTACAAGCCGTGGGTGCAGTACTGAGAACTCATCTCAGTAAACAGAAAAACTCTGCATCCAATTTATTGTAAAGGACTCTTTTGGCTGTGATTTCTAACAGATGATCAGGCTTTTAATTAGTATACTAGTGATGCTGAATGGTTGGAACGAACGAGAGAGGAAATGAGGCTGCTGCTGAGGTCGTTACATAAACAACCTGTTTTTAGTTGGTGTGTTGAGGCACTTTGCAGCCTCTGCGATTTCTTTAATTGAATCTATATAATTTAATTTCATTCATATATACACATCCATCACCAATCAGGTATACCGGTAAAACCATTAACATTATAACCACCTAGGTTTCAGGTTCCCCTTGTGTGCCCATGATCCTGCCACCTGTTTACTGGCATATACAGTATATACTGGTTAGGGTAGAGGGGGGCCCTACAGCCTATCCCAGGAGACTTAGGACACAAGGCGGGGAACACCCTCAATAGGGTTCCAATCCATTGCAGGGTATATACATACACACACTCGCATGCTCATACACACACAACTGGCAATTTGGGAACAACAATGAGCCTAATCTGCATGTTTTTGGATTGTGGAAGGAAACCAGAGAACCTGGAGGAAACCCATCAAGCACAGGGCAAACTCTCCAAAGCGGAAACCAAACCCTCGACCCTGGAGGTGCAAGGCGACAGTGCTAACCTGGTATATAATTGATAATCAATGTTGTTTAATTCACAAGTTGCTGGTCTTTTGCCTGATGGCAGGTGTTTGTGTAGACATGCATATATATATATATATATATATATATATATATATATATATAAAACCATTATACATCCTGTCGTTTTATCTCACTGCTCAGAACACTAGAGCTACATTGGGATTAGTCCAAAATGTCCACTGCATATGCTACTGCAGCTCAGAATACACTCAGGCCAAACCTGTCCTGTCCTAATGATGTGCTGCCTGCTTCGTGTCTGTGTGCGAGTGCGTCTGTCTCTGTCTTAGGTCCCAGGCTGTAGAAAGGGATTCTCCTGTTTTTAATAAGCCCAGGTTTCTTTAGCAGAGGAAATAAGGTGCACGTAGCGAGAGTGACAGCAGTAAAGCATCCCCTTCCTCGTCCTGCTCTCGTCTTTTGCATTCCTGTCCCATTCTCGCTGCCCCTCTCTGTCTGCGCTACAGCCCCAGGCTGATTACTCTTACTGAAAAGAGGGAGTGATAAATAGAGGGAATGGAAAAGGAGGGAGGAGGAGAGAGAGGGGACATAAATAGGAAAAGACAGTCAAGATAAAGAAAACAATCCCTCACTAGGCAGGATGAATGAAAGATTGAGAAAGAAGAGGAACAGGAGAATAAAGAAGAATGTTGTTTTTTTTTTCATGCAGGCATGAAAGGAGTCTTTCAGTCTGAGTAGAGTTGTGTGCATGTGTGTATATAAATATATCTCTCTCTCTCACCATTCTGCGTGAGCTTGGTGGAACACACCAGAGTAGCAATCTGGAAGGAGTCCTTGCTGATGGTACAGTTGCCCAGGTTCTGCGAGCTCTTGCCCGTGGGGAAGTGGCCTTTCTCCTCCAGCTCGAGCTTGGTGGCTGGCAGGCTCAAATAGAGAGAGGAGTCCTCCAGCTTCTTCACCTCAGCCTGAAAAAAGCACAACAGACAAATGAACACACACAGCGATATATACACAGATCGGCTATAACATTATAAACAACTTCTTAATATCGAGTATGTCGCCCTTTCGCCAAAAACAAGCCGAAAAAGCCCCGACTCTCAGAGGCAGGGACTCCAGCAGACCTCTATACTGCGGTATCTGGCACCAAGCCGTCAGTAACAGATCCTTTAAGTTCCATAAGTTGCGCGGTGGAGCCTCAATGGATCGAAATTGTTTTACAGGTATCTGATTGGATTGGGATCTTGAGAATTTTGAAGCCAAGGCAAACTCCACAAACTCATTTCTGTGTTCCTCAAACCATTCATAAAACTATTTTTGCAGGGTGTCAGGGCACATCATCCTGGGTATAAAGACCGTTGCCATCACGGAATACTATATTTACTCGGTCAGTAAAAATGTTTAGGTAGGTGGAATGTGTCAAGTGACATCCACATGAATGGCACCAATGGCCCAATGTTTCCCAGCAGAACTTTGTCCAGAGCATCATACATGCCCCTGCGGGCTTGCCTTCTTCCCATAGCGCACCCTGGCGCCATCCTCTTCCTAACCTGGCAAGCCACATAATTTAAAAGAAGGCATGATTCATCAGACCAGTTCTGATTCTCATGTGATACCCAGTGTTTGTGGTGGACACAGGTCAGCAGAGACACTCCACAGGCTGCCCCACATGCAACAAACTCCGAAGCACTGTGTGTACCGACACCTTTCTATCAGAACCAAAATAAAAAATTTTCTGCAATTTGAGCTACATTAGTTCTTCTATTGGTTTGGACAACACAGTCCAGCCTCTGTTTCTACGTGCGTCAGAGAGCCTTGTCCATCCATGACCCTGTTAGACCACAGAGACCGGGAACATCCCACAAGTGCTGCAGTTTTGGAGCTGGCAGTCGTCTAGCCAGCACAATTTGTCACTCAGATTCTAATGCTTGTCCATTTTTTTCCTGTTTCCAAAACATCAACTTCAGGGACAAAATTCTCAATGACTGTCTAATGTAGACAACCCACGTCCAGGTTTCATCGCAACAAATTATTCACTTCACCTTACATTACGTTACATGCGTGCATTCGGCAGATGCCCTTATCCAGCATGACTTACATCTTAGCTCATTTTTAAGGGCAATTGAGGGTTAAGGGCTTTGCTCAACAGCCGCAACTAGGCGGTGGTGGGGTTTGAACCCGGAACCTTTTAATCGCCACGTGATGTTCAATTATGACATTATAACATTATAAGACACTAGAAAAATATTACATATGCAAGACGTGACTTTCATTCCACAGAAGCTTTTAGGGAAAAATAATAATAAAGACTGTGTTCAAGCTACGGATATACAAAAAGCATTGTTTCATTATGAGTAACTGGCTGGTTAAGGTCACTGAGGTTTAAGATAAGCTGCAATTTGTGTTGTTGTTTGTGCAGCACTTAATATAGGAAACAGAAAATAGGAAAAACTAAAATCATAACTGTATAAGGAAGAATAAGAAAACTACTAGTGCTGGGAACAAAACATGTTATTGAGGAAAATACTGTTTATAATCGCTATAAAGTTTACAAAGTAATTGTAAAATAAATAAATAAATAAATAAATAAATACACAAGCCGTACTGTTGTACAAAATAATGCACACTGGCGGTGCGATGTGGCACAACACATAAGCAGAGTGCGTCTTTCCCTCTCCCCCCTCCCGAAGTGCAAGATTTGTCTGAAGCGGCAGTCGTAGCACAGCGGGTTAAGGCTCTGGTCTACTGATCAGAAGGTCACGGTCAGGGCCCTTGAGCAAGCCCTTAACCCTGCCGGCTCAAGGCATCATGCTGTATCATCTCTCACCCTGCACTGTGACCCCAGCTTCCTAACAAGCAGGGATACGCGAAAATATACAAGTGTGTGTGTGTGTGAGTGTGTGTGAGAGTGTGAGAGTGTGTGTGTGTGTGTGTGTGTGTGTGTGAGAGTGTGTGTGTGTGTGTGTGTGTGTGTGTGTGTGTGTGTGTGAGTGTGTGTGTGTGTGTGTGTGTGTGTGTGTGTGTGTGTGTGTGTGTGTGTGTGTGTGTGTGTGTGTGTGTGTGTGAGAGTGTGTGTGTGTGAGAGTGTGTGTGTGTGAGAGTGTGTGTGTGTGTACAGTATATGTGCGGGAAAATAAAGACTGCGGTTTCTTCTTCTTTCAATCAATCAGCTTATACCCCAGCGATTTACCAAATGCTTCATGTATTAACGCAATAAAATACAGATTTCACATTTTAATGGTTTATAGTTACAATGTAATGTTCTGGAACGAACAGTTAGTTAATGTTATCAGCTACAGTACGTTTGAGCTCCATCATTCCATCAACACCGCCACCAAGAATCCACAAAGCACAAACTCTTCTGTCCTACAATGCCATGTCCATGCAATAAAAGTCTAGAAAGCACTCTGACTGTTTCAATGCACTTATGAACAAGACTACATCCACAAAGCTTAAATTAAAGAAAAAAGAAAAGAAAAAAAAAGAAAAATCCACATACAAAGAACCTGTCCAACTTGTGTTGCTTTAGCAGAGATTTGTCTTTATAGACGAAAAAATACATTCTCACCTACAGACCAATCAGATTCAAGCATTCAACAGCATTACAGTGCTTTATTATTAAGAGGAGCTAACCAGTATCTTGGGGGTCTTCAATGTCAGTTTGCACTTAGCAATACTTTATATTAAGAGATCATCCTTTGCTCTGCAGCTTTACAATCGAATGATTGAACTGAACGTGTTCATGCGCGAAACAAGGAGAGTTCAGTGGTTCTTGGATGTATTTTGAATATTTACAGTCAATCAAACTGGAACTGTAGAACTGCTTAAAAGATTTTCTTTTCTGTTATACAGTGGAACCTCGGATTGCGAGTAACTGGCAAGACGAGCAAATGTTTTTAATACATTTTGAAAGATTTTGAAAAACGAACATGTCTTGGTGTACGAGTGCCGAGTTTTTTGACGACACACACACACACACACACACACACACACACACACACACACACACACACACACACTCGCCTTGATACCCGCCCTCCTCGGCTTCACACAGAAACACACTCTGCTCTACACAGAAACTCTCCTCTGTCGCAATTCTTTTCAAAGGTAAGGTTCTGGTTCATTTGTTTTTGTTTTTTTACTTTACAGCAGTGATTCCGTTACTCTGCACTCACGCGAGTGTCATTACAGAAATTTCTTTTTTTCCCCCGTTAAAACAGTGTTTCCATTGTGTGTGTGTTTGTTGTGAAACTTAAAAAGTGAGGTGGGGGGAGGGAGGAGGAGTTTTACTGTGTAAGACGAGGCGAGGGAAGGGGCTAATTCCGCACACACACACACACACACACAGACACACACAATTAAACGGCGCCTGCACGCACAGACGGAAACACTGATCTGTTGGGATTTATTTTAACTTTTTTTTTTTTTAAAGGTAAAGTGCAGGTTAATTTGTTTTATTTTTACTTTATATTTTTTGGGCTGAATTATGGGAACGAATTATTTGAGTTTTCATTATTTATGGGACAATTTGATTTGGTTTACGAGTGTTTCGGAATACAAATTATGCTCGTAATCCAAGGTTCCACTGTAACTATAATAATGAGTTAGTCTTGACTGGCCTCATGATCCATTACACCAGACGTAACGCTCTCAGACATACACAAAAATAAATAAATAAATAAAAGTTATTTAATTCGCACTGACTGTCTTAAAAAAATATCAAGGATCCCTGATCTCAAGGAGACTGCAGACTCTCCTACAGGTGAGATGAGGCAGATGAGAGGAGGACATTTAATGCTGATCGGCTGAGCGCGCATCCTCACAGCCGATTAACATAACTCGATAGGGATATGCCCAGGTCAGGCTCGGCATAATTTAGACATTTGATATGCAGAAATGCAGAAGAAAAGGCCCTAAAAAAAAAGCATAAACGTTTAACAATTACAGTGGCAAGGGCTAAGCGGCATCAGGGCTGGCGAACGAGTGTGTGTACATACTGAAACACCTGTGCGTTTGCATACGTGAGAGAGAAGTTACCTTGTAGACGATAAGATCGTGTTCTCCGTCCCGGAGTGTTGTGCCGTCGTATCTCATCAGCTTCACGAAAGACAAGGCGAAGATCTTCTCTGACCTGTCTTTGTCTGCATGAGCAAAAGTGAAAAAAGAAAGAAAGCAAGAAAAACAGACGTACATTAATATTATAACATGCGAGTGTTGTCCATATCCAGCATAAACATGATGACTAATTCTGTACGAAACAGTGCTAAGCTTTTAAAAGCTGATCTGTCAAAAGCCAAAGTTTAAGCCTTTCAAGCACATTTTGGATCTTTATAAAGGCTTGTATACAGTTTTTGGTCAAAGGGAAAACAAGACTAACAAAGTAACACTTGAAAGTCAAAGAGTCCAACACAAGGTCTACAGCATGCAAGAAAAAAACAGAAACATAAAAAGAACGAGACATACGAAGCTAATGTGACATAACTGCATTACAGAAGCATGACGACGCTTAATCATGGTTATTCTATTCTAAATAGACGCCACAATTATTACAATTAAGCCAATTTACAAGCAAAATAATTTTTCACACCCTTCTGCCCTTAACCACAAATGTAGCATTTACATTTTTATTTAATTATGTGTAATGCATTAACACATACTGACACAATCAAGGCACAGTCGAATTGAAGGAAGCATGAACAATTCAACCTGGTGCTCATGTTTTATCCTCTAATTGCTAAAAATGATGCAGAATAATAAGTTAGCCAGTAAAGCTGCAAAATCAGTAAGTAAGAGAGAAAGTCGAAATCCAATAAAGCTGTACGTCAGCCAATAAGAAACCGGTAAGGAACACGGCCAATAAGCCATTAAGTATAGAATGGACTCGGGGTTAAGTAAGCAAGGCAGAAAGTCAGCAAGTAAACCAGCAAGGAATACAGTAAGAAAGCATGTCAATAACCAAACCAGTGAAAACAGCCAGTCAGAGAGTAGGTCCGTAAGGGTCTAAAGTGAGTAAATAGTCAATTAAGAAAGCCAGTAAGTAACTAAGTAAGAAAATCATGTACTTGTGTCAAGATATTTAAGACACTGATTACAATCGTTAATTTAAAAAGGTTAAGGCATTGGACTACCAATCAGAAGGTCCCAGGTTCAAACCCTAGCACCACCAAATTGCCACTGTTGGGCCCTTGAGCCAGGCCCTTATACAAATGCACAATGAGATTTTAAGAAATGTAATTCGCTCTTGAGGTCATCAAATGCCATAAATGTAAATGTAAAACCAGTAAGGAATCCAGTAAGAAAGCCAGTACGCAAGTAAAGGCTGAAGAAAGGAAGCTATTAATTACAGCCAGAAAAGCCAGTATGAGAACAAGTAAGTAGGCAGTCCAAAAATGAAACCATAAAAAATTCAGTAACAGACAGCACGTCTGTAAGGAAGACAGTAAAATGACCAATGAGAAAGTAAGTAAGTAAGTAAGTGAGCAAGCAGGACTCCAAGAAAGCCAGGAAGTAACTAATTAAGAATTAATTAAGTAAGCCAAAAAGTTATGCAAAGAAACCAGTAATAACGGCAGCATGAATATAGGTCAGTAAGCATGGAAGTAAGAACATTAGTAAGTAATTGATTAGAAATTAATTAATTACACAAGAAGGTCATTCATCACAGTCAGTAAGTTAATATCTAAGCAAGTAAGTAACTAAATCAGTCAGTAACTCTGTAGCAGGTTATGAGGTCATACAGCAAGTACATCAGTCAGTAAGTCAGGAACTAAGTCAGTATGTAAGACAGTAATTAGGGCAGTGAGTGAAAATCATTATCAGTAAAAAGCCAGGAATCAATAAGTAAACCAATATGCCAGTAAAATGTGACCCAATTTTCGAGCTAGGTAATAGCTTCATCTGTGTATAACTCCGTAAACAAGCGAGTTACAAAGGCAGAAATTAAGTCAATAATTAAGTCAGCCAATAAATAAGTAAAAAACTAAATATTCAACATTGGCACCTTTGTTAGTTTTAGTGCATATATAAACCTGACATTTCATCTTCATTCTGAGAATCCATGAAGGAAACCAACAGCCAGGCTTAACATACACACGATGTGCGTCAAACTAATGACATTAGTTACACACAAACGCGAGGGTGTGAGTGGGTGAAGAGACCAAAATTAGCAACCCTCCCACATCGCCGCTTCATAAACCCACAATCCACACAAGCAGCCAGCGCACAGAGAGAGAGAGAGAGAGAGAGAGAGAGAGAGAGAGAGAGAGAGAGAGAGAGATGAATATTACTCAAAGAGAGAGACAGCCAAGTCTCCTCAGTAAAACTTCTGCTGTAAAATTGGAGCTGGCGTCGGGGCAGAAGCCAACAGCCGGGTACACACAGACAGTTCATGATTCGAGGATTAATTTGTGCTTTGAGGCTGGTTGGCCACTTTCATGAGCGGAGGACTGGATAACACAGGATATTTTGGCACTCTGTCCACTGCAAGGTGACACACTAAAGTGGCTTAATAGATGCAGCCACAGACGCATCACACACCTGAGAGGATACATGGCGCTTGCTAAAATACTCTCTAAATACTATTTCTGGTGTTTGTAGGCCACATGGATTCTGTCGAAGATATGCATAAGCAACCTTTTATTCAATTTCATTTAAACAAATATTACAAATAACAATGAACAAACAGCTTCTCAAATAACCACTTTACTATCAGGCCCGTGTTATCAACCTATGAGCGAGGGTACTAAAAAGGGGTAAATGTTTGACTTGAAATATTTTGTAATAAAATGAAAAGCCTTTTTTTTTTTTTTTTAAGGGCTCTGCATAGAACATTAGCGGTGCAAGCATCAATTTTGACAAAGCAAAGAAAAAGCAAATAAACGTAACCAATGACTTAATAACTGAACAATAAAATAAAAATAAGACAATGAATAAAGTCATTAAATTAAAGGGCGAGAAGCATTTCAAAAAACGTGTTGATCAAACCAAACAAACGAATGCTCACGAACCAAAGCGTGCTGTTCGAAATTTTGAAAACCGAGACCCAAACCATGAAAGTTTATTACCCCAAAGATACACCACTTATTGACCAAGGACCAATTTCGATGAAACATTATTAAAGCTGTAATCGAAGTTTAGTGGGAGGCCGCACAGCGCATTTCTTCTAACGGTGCCTTTCTGAGTTTAATCAGAGGTGAAATTGTCATTTGAAAAATTGCTCCAATTCTCTCAAAGTGAGACAAACTGCTCCCTGGGGGGCTGCAAATGTCAGCCTTCCAAGTGACTACAGCCATCAAACCCACTGCATCATCCAGCACCAAATCCCCACAGACCACACACACACACACACACACACACACACACACACACACACACACACACATACACACACACATACACACACACATACACACACACCATCTTTCTCTCTTTGAGAACTTCAACCCTAGAACCCAAAGAAGCACATGCACCCACCATAATGATGGGCAAAAGAAGAGATCACAAAGGTCATGGAATGACGTCTGTTACCATGGTTACAGAAAGAAAAACTGTAGAATCTCCAGTGTCCATCATTTCGGCAAAGTTCAGTCATGACTCAGTGACGGAGGACAGTCAGAAAGTGACAGAGGCATGGACAGTGACAGATAGAGGAACAGAGACAGAGGTCTAGGTAAAAGCAAAGATGTGCAACATTTCAAAATACAGAACACGGTTTAGTCATTTGTATTGGTCATTTTGAAGGCTTTTCAATTCAAATTTCTCTGCTAAATTCACCAACTCAAATGTAAGAAAAAAAGACAAATTTGGTGATCAGGCCATTTTACCTATAAGTTTTTAAAGCCAGTGGGCGGAGCTTAATGCCATTTTGGCATACTTATAAACAATTGCTGTTAGCTGTTCTCAACACTTCGATGTACAAACCATGAAAGAAATAAGCCTTAAATCCTGTGACGTGGAGTGATGCATCATATTTAATTGACCTTCTACTGTCGCCACGTGTGGAATGGCCAAGCCCATTGCTCGGTTGAAACCAACAGTATGATTTACATTATAGGTCGCTCTGGGTAAGGGCATCTGCCAAATGTGAGAAATGTAATTGTTGAATGATGTACATTTTCTGTGAGCCCAGGCATGTGGAAGAGGCGGATAGCACTTTCACCCGAATGCCGCTCCCTAGAGATGCGGAAGCAACAGCAGCAGCCCAGTCAGTGATAGCAGAGTGCTCTAAGAGACAGGTGGGAACTGGACGTGTCTAAAATAGGGAAAAGGTGCTATTAGCCCTGGTAAAATCTCTCAAACATAGCGGAGAGAAAAAAGATTCTTGTACTGTTGGTATATCGCTATAAAATGAAAGGGACGATAAAATCGACTGACCTTTCGCAAATGAATGGTGCGATGCCTTTAAAATTCCACACATTCGCAAGACTGAATTCCTAAAAACATTAGTATTTCAAATCATACTGAGACTGTAAGTAATCTGCTTATGTTTAAAGGCATGCTAGAGTTTTGCATGAAAACATCTGGGTTTATTTTGCATTCGCATCCGTATCAATCAGTGTAGCATTTCTGCCTTTTTTAAAATACATAAACCTGCACATATAATCAGGTAACTCTATCATTACATAAAACAATGGATGTATTTATAAAAGAAAAAAAAATTTAAGGAATTCGAGTCGAGAAGAAGAAAAAAGAATAGTGTGTAACAAAATCTGCGTACAGATAATTGCGAGTGACATTTGAGTAGAAGTCATCATTATGCAACACTTGGCCAAGAATGAAAAAAAAAACTCCAACAAGAAATGTCAAATTTGAAACAGAAGGAAGAGAAAATGTTACAGCACTGGTGGAGAATTCAGATCCAGCCCCTTCACCAGCACACGTTCATGTTCCTTACGCACGTATATTCATTGTCTGGGTCAGGTTGCTGTATAAAGACTGCTTCTTCCTGATAACATTATCATGTAAACCAAAGTCACCTTCGTTTAGCATCACAAAAAGGAAGGAAAAAAAGAAACTAAATGTCAGCACGACGTCATTAAATTGTCAATCTGAAATCTGAATCTTGACTTGTAATAATATAGAACTATTTGAGTGTGAAGTCACATTTTCCCCTCTCGGTCCACAAGTCATGTTGCTCAAACATAACGGAAGGTGTCAATGTCAGCAAACGTCAATGTCACTCGACTCAGGTGTTATGACAAGCTGACAGCAGTATGATCAAAGTTCTTACCAGTATACAGCTTCATAAATTTTTCTGCAGGCTTGTCAGGACTTACATGCGTGTGTGTGTGTGTTATGTAAGGAATATGAAACACGATGGCATGTGATGTGAAAAAATAATCCTCAACTGGTAATTGTTATGAAACCTGACATGACACGAGATGGAAGAGTATGCTCTGAAGAGTTGTATTTTGTTGATACCATGAGGATTTGCAATCAAATAAATGCTTTAAAAAAAAAAAGAAGGTTTTACTCTTTTCATTTTTAAAGTTAAGGAGCTGTAATCGTTCGCATGAAATTCAACCGCACATACATAAGACTGTTTGAAGCGCTGTTGAATTTTGGAATGAACAAAAAAATTTTGCTCAATTCAATAGCACTTTTATAAACGCTTATTATTTTATGAGGGCGTTTTACATTTAAATTTCAAAGTAGCATATCTTCTCTTCCCGTGGGTGATGAAACAAAGCCTCAAGCTTGGCCTAACTCTTGGTCAAGAGTTTGATTCTGGCCTTTGATCTTGTGCTTGTTGAGTTTCCTCTGGGTTCTCTGGTTTCCTCTCACAGTCCAAAGACATGAAGAGTAGACTAGTCAGTTTTTCTAAATTGCCAATATTACCACACAGCGAGTGTGTGTATGCGCCCTGCGATACACAGAGAGGTGTCTGGCGACCCTGCGCAGGATAAGCGGTAAAGAGAATAAGTGAGAAAGAGAGAGAGTTAGCGTATTGCTGTTGAGGAGACAAGCTGACTAATCATCTTTAACTCTCTTGAAGTTAATATAAAAAGAAAAAAAAAATAGAACGTTAAATGAATTCTACCACATCGCAGCTGCAGCGTTTGTCACGATCACCATCATTCCGCTGTAATCTAACATCTGACAGTGTGTGTGTGTGTGTGTTTGAGGACACAGCAGGCTTGCAGGTTTTCTTAATTGATTATTTTACATACGTTGCTCTCTAGCAACCAAGCAGCACCTACAGGAGTACACCATGCCACAGCAGATGGGGAGGAATGTTTGCCAACACACACAGAAGCACACACTTTCCTAAGCGTGAACATTCGCAAAAAAACATTGCACTGTATTACATCTACACATACACACAGCTATCCACACACAAACACTCCCCGACTTGCTGAAAAGCTTTATTGCATCACATCATTTCCAAATCAATAAAAACAGTCCAATGCAGGTTATCATCAAACTCACTCTCACACATACACACACAGGCACACACCCCTAGCCTGCAGATGGGATGGCTTAGCACTATTACAACTGCGCTTGACGGCAGTTATAAAAAAATCAAATAACACAATAATAAATAAAAACTAAAACTAACTTAAAGGAATTCAAGTATACAGTATTAATGTCCAATGGGTACAAATTAGATTTGGTTTACGAGTGTTTTGGAATATGAGCCTGCTTCCGGAACAGATTATGCTCATAATCCAAGGTTCCACTGTATATTATTAATGTATATTAACTTAATGAAATGTCAAATATGGAACCTTTAAACCTGAGGTTTGAAAGCAAAAATGAATGAAAATTTTGTGAGATCTGACTGCAATAAGACCTGAGCAGCTACAACCTGACTGAAGAACCTATGAAGCATTCAAGAGTGTCATTCAGCTGAACTTGCACTTTCAAATATTGTCGCGTTTGAATATCTTTACAGCTTGGTGTATCATCAGCGGATAAATGATGCTAATCCATGGTCTAGCATGAAAAAGCACGAAATATATGCAGATCTTATGGAAACTCTTAACCGAAGGCAAAATCCTTTACAAATCCCTTGTTGCTCACAAAATCAAGGACATCAAGATGCCTTGCCAGATGCCTTAAACTCAATAGTCAGCTGAATAAAGTTCCCGAGCTAAACATGTCCATTATTGTCAGCTCTAAAATAAGAACATGACCTTGTTATCAAGCTTTAGATAGCTAGTTTGATGATGTTTGTTAAAGCACTTTATCCTCAGTGACCCAGCTGAGATGAAAGGGGTACAGCTTTTCCTCCTAATTGCCCATAACAGCATCTTCTGTTGGCTTGGGAAGGCATTTCAGATTCTGCCGCACTCAACAGCTTAACATGATATTTTGGGAAACAAAGTCTGGCTCTGAATCACTATAGTTTCCCGCTTTGTTTTGCAAAGTCAGAAAGACGTGCGGCACTCAGGGGACTACAGAGCATTCTCTATTCTTGAAAAACATGGAGGGACTGCTATCATGCATCTACATTTCCTCACATAACTCCAGAAACATGGGGAAAATACGCTTTGTATAATGCTTACTATACCTGTAGCATTTATACTTTGTACTGAGAATGATGACAGAGTTTGGGGTTGTCACCACTCTTCTTTTTGTTCAAAAGTAACATCATACGAGGAGCACACAAAAGAAAAAAAAATTATATTACCTGATGCTGGTTTCTACAAAGCTGCAAAACCCGTTTACCAACTTATCAAAAAAGTGAACAGCGGGCTCTCAAGTGGCATCCACATACTGCGAGCATGATTCCCGATCCTATAGCAATCTGTAGGTGCGAGTCAAGAGAGCATATTGGCTCTGCTCTCTCTGGGGTGGGGCGTACTCGCCCACCTGCATCAATCATATCGATACTACTCAATCATGAGCACCTGTGAGCTCACACAAAGCGGCTCCACATGCCCCTGAATCTGTTGTTCGAGTGCCCTAAGAGACAGGTGGGAACTGGACATGACTAAATTAGGTAAAAATTAGGAAGAAAATCCCCTACATACAATCCAGCGACTTTCGACACAGTTTAGCTATTTTCTCCAGAAGAGAGTTGCCAGGCTCGCCCGTCAGGGTGCAGTCTTACTTGCCGAATGTAAGAAGACCTCTCTTGGCTTCTGTCCCTTCCCCATGATAAATCATATATCTCTGTTGGCTTAGTGAGTGTTTTAGATTCATTATTTAATTTGAAGGTTTTACTTTTTTTTTTTTTACAAGAATCACTATCTTAATTGTGAAAGTGTACGCAAAGTTAGCTAACTCTCATGTATATCCTCAATCATGGAAAGAGTAACATGCAATGATAATGTCTTGCATTGTAAACATTCTAATACTGATTAGAACAATAAAATCATATGCAAATTTATATACAAATAATACTTTATGCAATTTTCTATAATTAAATACGATATAATTATATTTTATCTACTTTATATAAAAAACGGCAGCATTGGAATGTTTAACTGTATGTGACGCTCCATTGTCACAGTTTGTCTGTTTTACAGTCATTAATTAAACTGGTGGTCACCAGCTTTGGTGAAATTAGGTCGGTACTGTCCGTTCCACTCTCGTGTGATGTGCTTTTTTTTTTTTAGCTATTTAATCCAATTATAAAAAAAAAACTATCTATCTATTTAAAAACAATCTATCTTTGCACTTTATGGTGGAGATATAAAACCATCATGCAATTAAACCACGTGTTCGCAAAGTCAACTGACAATGTTGTGAGCATATTTGTTCACATACTTACCTACATATTTCGCTCATCGAAGAATCTAATCGGAGTTTCTCATGTAACAAACACGGGGACTTTTAAGGAGTTCATGTCAAAATTTAAGAATTTAAGTCCGCATCTCCTGCCAACTGTTTTGACGTACATATTTGTCACTGTAGCGGTAAAGATGCATCATATAGGTGGGAGGCAAGTGCGAATCTGGTCACACCCTTTCCCTCAGAATATTCAGCCACTTTTGCCATGCCTGCTGACTACTCTGTCCTTAGAGTTTTGTGGGCAAGTCTGAGGATGTGCACAAGCTATACACTAAACAGATGAAGGATCCGCAAGGCAGCCATCATCATGAGTACATGTATGCGTAGTTAAAAGCAAGTACATCTCCACCCTTGCTACATCACTACTCCAGGATTAAAGGTTTGTACACTGGAGTGATAAGAATACACAACAGCAATTGATTGTTTTTGAATATGCCAAAATGTCAGCAGGCTCCGCCCCCTGGCTTCAGAAGCTTAGAGGTAAAAAGTGACCCGATGTCGGCTTCAGCTTTTATAACTCGTCCTTCCTACTGCTGTCCTTCCTACTGCTGCCAGTTGCTACGGAAATAATGCGTGGTGGCATTAAAAAGTAAATTTGCCCCTGACTTACTTCAGCAACATGTAGCAAAAACAGTTAGACTTTTTAAATTAAAAATATTTAATTCACTAGGCAAAAAAAAAAATTAAAAGGTAAAAATTTTCCCACATCTTTAAAGAAACGCATTTAAAACAAGGCTCACTGCTTCAGTTTATGAGTGAAAACTGATTCATTTAAATGTATAATATTAAATGTTTAATTTTTTTTGTAAGTTCATTTGTAATTAAAAAAGAAATAGAATTTTATTACATTTATTTGGGTAAATGTTCTACTCTGAAAATGTAATAAATGACTTAATTAGTCAAATAAATAAATAAAACCGGGTTTTAGAAATGAAAACTCATTATGTGTTTGTCTTCATGTGTAAATGTGAAACCACCAGCAGTGGATCATTAATATTTATGTGCACAACACAGTGGTGTAATGTCTATGCATCACTGAGTGTTAGATGTGTGTATGTGTGTGCGCACGCGAGTGTTTTTGTGTTTAGACATGCACTCACAGTCTTGAGAAGATCGATGTTTGAACGTGAAGCGCAGATGACTCCTGTTAACATCCTCAATAGGGATGGCCACCTAGGAGAGAAAAAAATAATAAAATAAATAATTTGGAAAAAAAAAGAAGAAATCCCTTAAAGGCCTCACACCCACATACGTACGCAGGCACGACACACTAATAAGGGAAAAAATAAAAGGATATTATCTTTTGCAACAAATAAAGAATAAAAGAAGTCACGGCAGGATGTGCTGATGCAGGAAAATATGTCTGGGTGTTTTTTGTCCTGTCATGAAAAACTTTCCAGTAGGCTTTCTCTATAAATATTTAATAAGCATCGTCTCCATAGCGATGATTACAAGTTTTCCTTTGTTAAATAATATTCTGAAATCTGTTTATTATTTGAAGTTTCATTTCTCTTTCTTTTTATTAAAAACACGGAACATGCAAAACCTCGATTTAATGACATCTCAGATATTTATATGAGGAATTTGTCACACAATTATAGAGAAGCAGATGACAAGATGAAATTCCAGCAGCAGCGAAAAACAGAAAGTGCTGCCACGTCTGCTGCTGATTCACTGCTTCCTTAAACGGGGGTTTCATTTATTTCCTTGACTTGGCACTTCCTGACAAAATAAATGCTCTGTCTTTTTGCATACTGGATGCACAACACATTATCCTGTGAAAGATGAAACACTTTGGATCCGTTTGTATTTTTCAGTTTGTGTTCAAATCTGTGTGGAAGAACCGCACCGGTGCAAACTGGAAGCTTTCTCACCTTGATAGTCTCGAACCAGCGCGGCTGTTTGACCTGATAGTAAATGACAGACTTGTACTCTGTAATCCCCTCGTCTCCAGCACCGGGGAAGATCACGTTCTGCCGAAGAGACACAACACATTACAGAATACAACTTTATAAGGTTTGAAATAACAAGTTACATCAGTTTCTTTCAAAGGGACACTATTTACGTAAATGGAGTGATGTAGCTGAGGCTGAGAAACTGCCGAGAGGTGCGTCAACATAAACCCTAATATGCCAAAGATATTCAAACTTCTCAATCAGTATAATAAATGAAAACCTGATGCCGCTCTATCGGAACAACTGGAATGACAATTTCAATTGGATTAAGTGAGGAGCTGTAAACCTTTTATAATCTGTTAAGGAGATTATCTGTTGCTGAAATAAATATATTATTGAAAAATACTTTATTGACCTTTTGAAATGTATTAAATATACATAGAGATTAAAAATAAATAAATAAATTCAGTTTTATGTTTCTTTTGTGTGGTGATTTCTGGATCAACACACACTGACTAAAGAATTGATTGATTGATTGATTTTGGATTTGAATTTGAGGTGGTAAAATGTTGCTATTCCTTCACAATCCTACTCGAAATTATTCACACATTGAAAGGCAAAATATCCTGTATGGTAAGAGAAAAATGTGAAAAAAGTGCACACTCAAAATATATTGTACATCATATACAGTACATCAATAAATAACATGAATCAATAAATTTAGTAATCAAATATTTCTACAAGTTGATCGTAATACAAATGGTATTGATCCCTAGGTATCATGATATCATATCGGGTGGTGCATGGTGAATCACATTCCTAGAAGTCGAGATTTACGACTAAAATCAATATTAGACACTACTACTGCTTTTATATTTCCAGCATATTAAAGTTACATTCTGATTAAACGGTTTGAACGTGAAAAGCCCATCTTATTAGGCCAGAGTCCGTGTAAACGATCCGTGTAACTTGATATTCATTTGTTTCTTACTAAAACACTAAAATACTAAAAAAATCCATTTCGCCATTCACCCAATGCAAGTATACTTTAGACCTTTAGTATAGCCTTTAAACTAAGATTAAGATCAAGTGCATTCATGTAAAATGTGACTCTGCAATGCCCTTTTTAAATCCATCCAGTTATTAAACAGTTTAAATATTCAATTAAATAAAAGTTTGAACATTAAATATTTCTTTTTTTTTTTTTTCAAAATTCAGGGATAAAATATATAATTTTGGGGTTAGTAACTTTACGGATGTGAACAGAGAAGGAAAGTACAGTCCGCTGAAGCTGATGGCTAATTCTGTACCACACACACACAGACACACACAACCACTCCAAGTCAGTTAGCCTTATCAATCATCACTTAGAGCTCCTAATGCCTTGAGACAGGCACTAATTAAGAGCTCTCACTGACCAGCCGTCTAACAGACACAGTAGGGGGTCAGAACCAGACAGAGAGAGGATAGACAGATGGGTAACAAGGTAAAGGAGGAGATAGAAGCACAGACAAACAGGGAGTGAGAGAGAGAGAGAGAGAGAGAGAGAGAGAGAGAGAGAGAGACTGACAGGTGGTGTGGGAATTAATTTCACTCTTTTAACATAATTAGAATATGTGTAATGTGCTGGAATTCTTAGACAAGATGAAGATTATTTACAGATGCTGGGCTTACATGTGAGCATTTGCTGATTTGTTCACAAAGTCTGTAACTGAGCTTTGGCAAAGCATGTGTCCATATTTCTCATGCCAATAAAGCAACCTTTGAATCTTAAATCTTAGAGAGAGAGCGAGAGAGAGCGAGAGAGAGAGACAGTTGGAGACAGAGTTGGACAGACGGAGGGCAGATGGTTTAGCGGAGTCTTCTGCTGAACATCTTTAAAGGGCAGGTGGGCAACAGCAGACTGCTCTGGCAACTGAGATGGTGTGTGTGTGTGTCTGTGTGTGTGTGTGTGCGCGTGCGTGCATGCATGCATGTATGCGTACAATTAACAGAAAGTGCCAGGTCTCATTATATACCTCCAGTCTCTTGCCATCCTCGTCATACACAGACATGGTGACTTCCACATTCTTAGGTGTAGTTTTACTGCCTTTGTCGAAGTCCCCATGAGTCAGCGTCACATAAATGTCATTACGAACGTCACCTGAAATACATGACGATAGCTTACTTCTTCAAAAATGCAAGCACACAGAACACGGGCTGGGTTTAAAAAAATAAATAAATAAATATAATTTTTAAAAAACTTCTTACGGGGAGAGAAGTAAAATCACTGTCCTAGACTCCTACAGCACAGACCTTTAATAAACCTTTATAGCTTTACTCCTATCTGTTAAATTGAGCTGTATAATATAAATATATTTTACATAATTAAAAGCCTCAGTGTGCAGAAACAAAAAATATAAAACGCAGAAGCAAGGAAAGGGAAAAAAAAAAAAAAAAAACCCCAGCGCAGGGATTTGGGGTGATGAATGGGTTTAATTTGCACCTGGCATGATGATCTCAGGGAAGCCCATTTTGCGGGCGACGGCAGTGGAGCGATCCACCAGGTGGGGGAAATCCTTCCGGATCTGATGGATATCGCCAGGCAACAGCTTCAGAGTGACCCATAGCCCTAAGCAAAACAGAGACGAAGGGGGAAATTACACAATCTCAGACTTTCCATAACCAACACAAACGTACACACAACCAACGAGTGTATCGAAACTCTGCATGATGCAATATGCAATAAAACACTCGTATATTATTCTCACAGCTCTCTGTAATGTGACCATTAATACTGCAGCACTGCATTAGCTTCATTTTATTCACCAAAGACGTCTGTTGTCACCTGCGGAGTTACAACGTGAATTCCCAGAACATGCTTATTGCTGGAGGTTTATAATGAAAAGCATTGCATAATTTAAAAGAAAAAGCGGCAGCGTTTCATTTTATGCTATAATACATATTTAATTTCTGCTATACATTTTGGTTATTGGACTTGAGTGAAAGGATCAAGGTTATTTAATTCTACAGCCACAATTTCTACACTCAGAAATGATCCTGTACTTACAAATAATATTGGACATAATACTGGTATTACAGTCCAGAAATATGATATTTTGATTACAATAATCATTTTGTATGACCTCAAGATGCAGGTTTTCTCAAGAACACAACTATTTCTAATAACGTCTAAAGGATTAGGCGCACACATATTGTAGGATGCGTTTTTACTTTAATCCACTGATACAGGGATATACTGTAACTCCACGATTCTGAGTTCGAGTCTGAGCTTGGAGATATGACTTCAACGTCCACCACCCAAAAGTTTGCAATGTGCTGCCCATCCATCCATCCATCTACCCATCTAGATGTTTATCAGTAGTGAAGGGTGATTGTTTTTTTTTTTAACTTTGTTAATTTACAGCCGTTGTAAAAGACAATAATCCCAATAATGATTGTACACCTTTAAGCGCACTTCCTGGCCACTTTGTTAAGCACACCTTGCTAGTACTGGCTTGATGGTGGCGCCCCGGATGTTCTGGAGCCTTCTGCCAGATTAGATAAGAGAGTAAAAAGCCTATAAGAGGGAAGGAAAAGTGGGTAACGTCCAGATGTCAAATGTTAGATGTCTTGTGGCTATAGAGCTTGTCCAAGGTGGTGGAAATGGTTAAAAGAAATACCCGGATAATCATATGGACCATCCTCAAAACCTCAGACGGTGTGGCCTCTTCGTCAAGTACACAACTATAAACCTGCAGCTTTGGGTTCTTTCCACAGTCGGTCTGGAGAGTAACCCAGTCGAGGCTTCACAGCGTCAACAATTAACTCAGCATTAAGTAATAAAGCACGTTGTCTCTACACCGTTCTACAAGCTGCTTCACTTCCTCGCTGTACGAAGACACATCATTACTGATTAAACCCACGACCATAGTATCATCAGCAAATTTGATAAATGTGATTTAAACTGCAGTTTGCAGCACAGCCACGAGTCAGCAACATAAACAGCAGTGGACTGGGCATACAGCCCTGAGGAGCCCCAGTGCGTTGTAAGGATTACAATCATAAAAAATTTAATGACATTAAAATAAACAAACAAACAAACAAAAAAAGCCACCCTGTTATCTCAAGAGAAGAAAAAATAGATTGTGAGCTTGAAGTGTTAAAATTATATACTATAAATATTAAAGATGCAAGCAGGAAAGACACAAATAGATGCACAGTTTCAATTAAACATTTAAGTAATTTTTATTAAATTAAACATTTACTACGTACTGCATCTCGACTGATGTACTGTATTAGTACCAACTACTGAAAGAAAACAAAAGTTCTCAGGCAAGACACTATAAAATATTTACATTTCTAATATGCAAAGGAACATTCGCAATCTTTCCTAATATTACTTAACATAAAAAATAAATGAAACAAGATCCGAAACTCACTACAGGGGATTATGTTGGTTTTTTGTAAGCACCCCATGTGGGCTATTAAATGTGCCCGACAGACAGGTGTTTCCACACTGCCTCACTGCACCGAGACTCTTTATTTAAAATGTTCCTTTCATTGGTCCTCTAATTAATTACATCTCGGCGCACTTTCTTCCTCTCGCGCTTCCACACAACAACCTCCGTCATCCAAGCTGCACTATTTCACAACACCACCATTAGCGACCGTTTATAAAACAATTAAGCAGCGCAGCTTGGATTCGTTGCCAATAAAACCATCCAAGACCCTGAAATGCACTGTTCATTGTGCGTGTATGTTTTTTTATTATTTTTTTTTAGGGAAATCTAATATCCTATAACGAGCTAAATGAAATGAACCGGCACTCTTTAAGTAAGAGAAGCGTAGCGGTAATTACTTCTTCAATTTGCTTTTAAAAGAATTATACAAGATGTGTCTCAAATGCAATTTTTGATAACCGTTTCCAGCTGATTTCTACCGTCACTCATTACCAGGTATTAAAATGTTCCACGGTTAAGCTATTAACAATTACGAACCAGCGAGCAGAAAAGTTTCTTAATGCGTAAGCGCGTGTGAATCAGAGTGCATCTGTCCATCTCTCGTCCTCCGTGCCGTCTCCTCTGTAAGCAGAGGGAGATGAGGGCAGCATTTAGTGCTCCAGAGAGCCATGTGACACGACACCAGCAGACAGTTTGTGCGTCATAACAAATCCAGCTGGCGGTGAACCTGCCGCTCTCCAGCTGGCATAAACACGGCACAGGGAGCAGTGAAGTAACGAGAGGTCAGACCGCGCTAAAGACACACACACACACGCGCGCGCGTCTGAGCCGCATTTTAATTAGGGATTCTAACACTGGTACTCATTATGTAGCCGTCTAATCAAACGGTTAAACGCTGCTCAAGCTATTGTAATTGGCTTTAGCTTGGCAGAACACAAAGTACAATAAAACGTCTAGTTCATCTTATATTAAACTGTTGATTTATGTTGCGGTGTTGTCGCTTGTCTGTCTCATATGGCTGCCTATTGATCAGGTGTCTAGAAAGAAAGAAAAAAAAACATTCACGGACCACAGCAGTACCTGAGGCTAAGCCTAATCTTACTTAAAATTGACAGAATAGCCTTATTTGTATGGGATTAGTTTGTTGTCTATCCTGTGATAAAACCCAGAGGTTTTATCACTCAGAAAGCTGTAAAATGAACAAACAACAGCTTACTTTTCTCTGATTGTGAACACACAGCGTGCATGCTTTTTTTTTTCTTTCTGTTTTTTGGTTTCCCATATAGACGTGTCCAGTTCATTCAACCAATTTGCTACATATGACTCTTGAAAAACATTACTTACTTTTAATCAATAGAATATATTTGCTCTTAAGGCATTTCTACAGTTGGTCTAGTCCACAGCCAGGAACCAGGACTAGTGTGAGAGCAAGACTCAACGGCTCAGGTTTGGTTTCACAAAATTGTACTGAAATACTGAACTGTTATACTGTCACATCCTGTATTTAGCTGTAGTGCCAAAGTTTGAAATTTAAAAATATATTTTTATAATAGATAATCAAATACTGAATTACAGCACTAAATTACAGTGAACTGATGGATGAAAAGTCAAACGCTAAGTAATAGTACTGAATTAGTCAAATACTTGACGTGAATACTGAATGATGATCAAATACCGAATTATAGAGCAAATTTTTAGTCAAACACTGAAAAAACAGTTTTTGTACTGGTTCAGAATAAAATACTGAATAAGGAGTACAGATTTGTAGTGTTAAAATCTAGTGTTAAATAGTAAATCTTAGCCAAATGCTAAATTGTAGCACTGAACTATAAAATATGAAATTACAGCTCTGAATTTTAATATCTTGAATAATGTCAAATAAGATAAATCAATTACTCAATCTAATTAAACAATCTAATCAATTCCTATATCATAATATTACATGTCTTTATTAAACACTGAAATATACTAGTTTTCTTTTTTTTGTGAATTGATTGTATAATCCTACACATCACTTTGTGCATTGCAGGGTTGCAGAACAGTATGCACTTTTATTATCTGTTCACCCTCTGCTTCCAAAACTCAGCGCAGAAAAGCCTGCAGCCAAGTAGCCGCTCTCATATAAGATGATTTTTAGCCATGAAGGCCTGCACCAGATGTGCTGTAAACATAATGCTAAACTTTAGATAGTCGTTACTCGTGTAAATTAGCCCAGAGAGCAAATATTAAACAGCAGGGAGGAAATAAATTGCAAGAAGGAGAATAAAAAATAAAAGAAATACTATCCCGGCATCTCTGGAGTCAGAGGAGTGTTTTGACTCGTCAGCATTTCAGGAAAAACAATAAAAGAAGTGCCTTCGCTGACTTTCTTATTGATGGAAAAAAACCTCTAATGAAGCGTTCGTGTGCAGATAATCATGTCTGGAACAACAGAAGGTGTAAGTGTATTGGGGCAGGGGTAGCTCAGTGGCTCAGAAGAACAGGAGGTTCCAGGTTCAAACCCCAGTTACCTCTGTTGGGCCCTTGAGCAAGACTCTTAACCCTCAACTGCTGAAGTATAATGAGATAAAACGTCGCTCTGGATAAGGGCGTCGACCAAATGTCATAAAGGTAATGCGAGTTGATAAGGTACTGTGTGTGTTTGTGTGTGCTGCAGGTGTGTCTTACCTTGGCCCTTATGATTGACCTCTTTGGCGCTGATGACTTTGTTGATGACGCTCTGGAGAAAGTCGTTCTCTCCTGCCACCCTGGGTGAAAAACGGGAGATGTTCAGCTGCCTGTGGCGGATGGCGTCATCCAGCGCAAGCCTGGAGTTCACACACGATGACGGGCAACACACCACAGGGAGGGAGGGAGGGAGGGACGGGGTGGGGGAGGCGGGGAGGGGTAGAGAAAGAGCAAGCAATAAAGAAAGACAAACGAAAAAACAAAAGAAGGAACAAAAAAGTGAAAGATGAAGATGGAGAGCAGAAGGTGAAGAAGGACAAGAGGATGATAAAGGGAATGGGGGAGGAAGGGGAGAGAACAGAGGGAAAAGACCAAAACAGTGATGCAAATACCATGACAGAAGACAAAAGCCATTTTGTTAGCAAACAGTGATTAAGGGTGGGTAATAAAGAGACAGAGACAGAGAGAGAGAAAGAGAGAGTGCAATTTAAGAGCCGCTACACTCCACTCCGCTCCACTCTCAGCCCTGACAAGACACAACCCTAAAGAGACGCCTCCTAATGCTGGACAAGAAGCTGCCCTGAGGGTGTGTGACAGAAACTGAAACTTATGTCCCCAGCACCAGAAGGACCGACTCTCATCTTAAACAGGACACACGGACACACAGCACGACAGAGACACAGTGAAAGAGTGCTGCTCTAGTGGAACACTAGCGCTGTGTGAATACTGAAAATGAGTCAAAATGTTACGTAGTGAAAAGAAGTGTAGAAGCTGGATAAGCGGTTAGTGGCAGAGCCAAGTATTTGCAGGTGTGGTGTGTGTGTGGCCGCAAATGCGTGAGCCAAAACAGACAAAACACTGACACATTGGCCCAAACAGCGCACACAAAAACGCACAAGAGTAAATCATTTTGTAAAAAACTCTTCTCATCTCTACAGTCCCCAAATTTATCTTCAGGTTTCCGATACACAGCTTTTATTGTAACTGTGACATCACAAAAACTTTACTTACTGAAAGTTATCATGACCACACACATGCTTTGGGTCTTTTAAGTTGTTTTTTTGTTTGTTTGTTTGTTTTTTTTGGGGGGGGGTATGGGGGGGGGGGGCAAAAAAAAAATGTTTCAGTAACTATAAGTTTCCTTTATAGTAAAGCAATGAAAGACATTTCAATATGGTTTCGCCTTGTTTCATAGCAGTGAGATCAGAGCATCACCTTAGACTTGTGACAGCTGAATTCAACCGATGCAGGAAGAATAAAAAGGTACACCAATTTTGCTTTCACGAAACTTAACTAGCCAATATTTAATGGCTATAGAACTTGTAGCATCACTGAAGTCATGATGAAAACAGTCTCTCAAGAGACTATAGGAAATAAGGATTTCATATTTCCGACGTCGATAGTACGGGCATAGCCCGCGAGAGGGGGAGAAAAGATGGCCGACCAAACTGACTGTTCAGCAGCAAGCTAAGGTCGCAGCACACTAGAGCGCACGAGTGGCACTGTGGTAAAGTGCTCACCCTATCATCAGGAGATCATTAGTTCGATACCCAGGTAATGCTGTTGCCTCTCGCAGCCGAGGGCCCAAAGAGAGTGGTTTGGCCGAGCTTTCTCACCGGGGTAGGATGGGAGGCACTTGGCGCTCTCGCATCAATCACGACTCTACAGTCAGTCATGGGTGTCTGTGAGCTCACGCAAGTGGAAGGTGTGGATAGCGCCGTCCTCTGAATGTTACACTGCCACAAAGATGCGTGAGCAAGCGGTTCGAAAAGATGCGGTTGGCTAGTATGACGTGGTTTAGAGGAAACACTCCCTTGACTTGAGGTATTGCCCTTGGGTTGAGCGAAATTAAATAAGATTAAATAAAGGAAAAAAATTCAGGGGAAAAAAGTCCCACCAAAAAAAAAAAAGGACTTCATTAGACAATTTTTAAAGTCTAGTTACCCTGGATAAAGGTCAACCTAAAAGAAGGTTAATATTAAATCCGTTTAAAAAAAAAACTCTCTCCCTTATTGTTTATCTTCAGCTTAGTAATATACTTTAATTAATTTGCCTGGGTTGCTGCTGAAAGTGCAACATAAACCTGAACAAAGCTGTGACTAATACCTAGCAAGTCTTGGAATTTCAATTTCCTGTTTTTAATTTCAAATGTCCTAGAACTTCTGGCTAACATGGCACAGGAAGTGAGATTAGTTTTAATGTGGATGTGAAAAGGATCCACTGTAACAGTTGACACTAACCAACAACTCTAACCCTGAGGTGCAAAAACTGCTAACAAGAAACCTTTTTCAAGCAAAGAGGAACCCAAATGTTTTACCACAATACAAGAGGGTGAAGCAGCAAAAATGATTAGTACATTCTATCCTGTACTTCACTGAACTGAGACTACATCACCACCATCTGGTCTACTAGTTTACTAAACCAAGCCTTGTGAAATAAGAGGTTAACATTCACCTCGAAGGAACTAACACGAAACAAACCTAATCAAAAGCAAATGGATGCATGTTTGTTGGTTTGTCCAATATCTCCAATGCAGGGAGTCAAATACCCTAAACTTTGTGGCTAAACAATTAATTTAAGAATTATTTAATACCAGAGGTGTAATTAATGGCACCTCTGGTACTAGTCAGACTTGGTACCGTCCGACACCTTAGCCATTCTCTGCAAATGTGCAGACACCGTAAAAAAAAATATCTAAACCCTGACCCAGGCTGCATGATTTGAGTAAATTTTCATACTGCGATTATTTTGACACATGGCGTAATCATGATTTAAACTACAATAGTTAACTATTAAAAGTACCATTTGGTATTCAAACTTATTTATAAAGTCTAAAAGAAATTAATGTCACTATAAGTAGTTTCAGAGCACTGTACAAAAGTCTTGAGCCCCCCTCATTTCTTCATATTAAATTAAATTCAGTAACGTAGATTTAATTAAAGAAATGGGAACAAACATTTTACTGCGACAAGCTGCAAAATGCCTAAAGATATGAAGTAAAAATTGACTGTTTGGTATATAACAACTTCAGCAGCAAACTCCGTTCCCCTCTCATCTGTTCCAGTATACTAATCATCAGCCTGATACAGTGGAACCTCGGATTGCGAGTGTAGACGAGCAAAGATTTTTAATAAATTTTGACTTGAACAAATGAGCAAGTCTTGGTTTATGAGTACCGAGTATCATGTAGCACACATGCGCATTCTTGTTTTGACATGTGATCACAACTGAGCCAATGTTTTTTCTGTCTTGCGCTGCGGAATTGTAATCGTCTCCACGCTGAGTCTTAGTGCTCGTCTCTTACTGGTATATTCAACATCCGTGCACGTGTGTACTGTTAACTATAATACTGTGACCATGTGTGTGCGCGTAATACATCTTTTATTTTGTGTCTGTATGCGTGTGTGTACAGCGCGCATGTACTGTTTATTATAACGTGTGTGTGCACGTATCAAGCAAAAGAAAGTCTCATTATAGAGGTTAAAGATCCATTTGCTCCTTCTCTGTAACAGCCTACAGTGCTGCTTACTGTGAAAGACGAGGAGAGGGGAGGGGCCAATTCCACACACATACAGAGCATCTGACCTGAACGGAAACGCTCATCTGTCGGGAATTATTGTTCCTTTTTTTTTTTTTTAAAGGTAAAGTGGAGGTTAATTTGTTTTATTTTTACTTTATATTTACTACATTTAAATTTTTTTGGGCTGTGGAACAAATTATTTGAAATTCCATTCTTTCTTATGGGACAATATGATTTGGTTTACAAGTGTTTAATATGAGCCCGCTTCCGGAACGAATGATGCTCATGATCCAAGGTTCCACTGTAATCTGTTTCTCACTTCATGTCTTAAGTTTTTTTATTTTTTTTATCCGTAAATGATTTATACAGTAGGTCACTGCACGGCTTAACAAACAACCAAATTCCTCTGAAAATGCTCTGAAACAGGGACAAGTCTGAAAATTAGAGAACTATTCCTCAAGACTACATTAAAAATACAAGAAGGTCTGGCTCTTTGGTAGCAAAATATGAAAAAAGAAGCTGTGGCACAAAAGCAAGACGAGCAAAGATTTTTAATCAATTTTGACTTGAAAAAAGAGCATGTCTTGGTTTACGAGTGCCAAGTTTTTTCACACCGACACACCCACACCGACACACACACCCACCCTCTCTCCTTTACATCTCCCCTCCACGGCTTCACACAGACACACACTGCTCTACACAGAAACTCTGCTCTGTCGCGATTCTTTTCAAAGGTAAGGTGCTGGTTAATTCGTTTTTGTTTACAGCAGTG
Source organism: Clarias magur (assembly GCA_013621035.1). Taxonomy (NCBI): domain Eukaryota; kingdom Metazoa; phylum Chordata; class Actinopteri; order Siluriformes; family Clariidae; genus Clarias; species Clarias magur. The sequence continues at coordinate 2,990,959 of QNUK01000008.1, forward strand.
ATTCCGTTGGTGTGCGCTCAGGCGAGTGGCAGAGAGATTTTTTTTTGTTTTTTTTGTGTGTGTGTGTTTGTTGTGAAACTTAAAAAGCGAGGTGGGGGGAGGGAAGAGGAGTTTTACTGTGTAAGACCAGGCGAGGGAAGGGGCACACACACACACGGAAACATTTATCTGTTGGGATTTATTTAACTTTTTTTTTTTTTAAGGTAAAGTACAGTTTAATTTGTTTTATTTTTACTTCATATATTGTATTAATTATCTTTCTGTATTTATTTTTTTGGGGCTGTAGAACGAGTTATTTGAGTTTTCATTATTTCTTATGGGAAGGTTTGATTTGGTTTACGAGTGTTTTGGAATACGAGCTCGCTTCCAGAATGAATTATGCTCGTAATTATACTGTATGTGACAGCATCTGTGATTTTCTTATTCAGCATGATGCGTGCAAGTGCTTCATATGAATTATTTATATTAATATTCAAAAAGCACAAGGCTGATTTTTACAACAAAGGCTTTGATTGGACAGTTTTATCTAGAGTCTCTGAGTTCATAGGCCATGCTGAGTATTCTTCAGGCACTTTTTTTTTCATGAATTACTGACTAGCATGCATTGTGTATATTACAAGACTATCAAGACAAAACAAAAGGGTCTCCGAGAGAGCATCAATAAGAACACACAAACATTTTTAACACCCATCCTTCCTGCTGATCAGCCGAATCAGTCTTCCTTTAAAAACAGCATCTCATGAACAACATTACCTCAGGAAGAGACTCGAATTCTGTGATCTCTTCCATCTTGTGCCGTTGCAGTTAATGACCTGCACATCCCCCACACTGGGCTGCTCGTGAGACTAGATGTCCAGGGAGACCAGAGACGCACTGACACTGAATGCATGCTTTACAATAAGATTTGATAGAATGCATCTTATCAGAGGAATGCATGGGGGCGTAATTGCATCCAGGTTTCTCCAGGACTGGAAGAGGTTAAAACGCCTGCAGGGCAGACTACAAGAGATCCAATTAGAGTGAGAATCCTGAGAGAGAAAGGGTTACTCGCTCCTCGTGGACAGCAGTTAATGAGGCTCTGCTTAATTGAGCCAGGAGGTAACAAGCAAAAACAAGTGGCCCAGGCTACAGTTAATCACGTACCAGGAGCTTTAAACCAAAGAAAACCTATAGTGCATGACCCAGAAGGAGGCCCGAGGCACAGGGCAGGAGTTAACACTGTAGTCTCGGGGCATTTTAAACACCTGTTCTCTATCTGTTTTGCTGTGCTTAAAGGCTACAGTGGAAATTGTTGCGAATGCTTTGTGTGTTAGTGTTCACACAGAACAGGGATCTTTAACGCCAGTCCTGAAGTGCCAGCATCCAGCACAGTCTGTAATTCACCAAGAGCCTGTTGAACTCTGGCAGTCCAGGTCTGGAGCTGAAGATCATGGACATAGACCTTGGTGCTTATGGTAGTGGGGTTTAAAGTCCCATCAGAGACGGACATCACTGGGAGACATCTGATCAGGAGTGTTGTAATGAACTTACTACTTCTATTACATTTTAAGAAGGCAGTAACAAGATGTTCTGTTATTGGCACAATTTTCTGGAAAAACGTACAGTATACGCAATTTTAGATCAATAATACAAGACGAGCACAGGCTGGTAAGCAGTCAAACTGCGCGTTTATACTCACGGCTGAAAGGGGATGAAGTGCTGCTTGTCTTCGTCGTCCATTTTGCCGGTGATTATATCAGTCACATCCATTACTATGGAAACAGAGAGGGAAAAAAAGAAAGAAAGAAAAAGTTTGTCGTTACTGTAGGATGGGACATGGTTGCTTGCGAGCATCAGTCAAATGGCCTCCTTCTGAGACAGCAGACAGCTCTTGGCCACAATGAGTGTCTGCCAAGCGAAATCTTATGGTTACTTGTGGGTTATGGAGGCAGTGGGGCGCTGATGAAAGCAGTGCTGCTGAGGTGCCATTTTACTCAGCTTCTCTGTGAGAAACTATTTTTTAGAAAGGTGATGAGGAAGGTGAGGATGATGCGGGGAGGGGGGAAAAAAATGATGCTTTTTCTCCTTCCCACTTCAAAACCCTGTTTGATGTTGTAGCTGACAGTTGCACATCCTCCCACATCGTCCTCCATTCCCACATGCATGGAGTTAAAAAAAAAAAAAAAAAAACACCACTCAGACCACATCAAAGCACGGAGGGCTGTCTGTACACCCTGTCAGATTACAACATCGTAACAGAAGATTCGGAAGTATACGAAGCAACTGGATCCACATATGTTTTTCAGATTGCACAAATAATCTGTTGCATATGGATACAAATACAGACATGAACTAACAAGCTTGCAATAAGAGTTTGCTAGAGCATCTGGGTAAAGGATGAAGGATGCAGCAGAAAACTTTTCATGCATGCGCAAACAACCAGTCAGACAGGAATCTTTCAGGACATACGAGGGTCACATTCATTAACAAGAGTGTGCATGATGCCTCCTACCTGATATTTCTATTTTGGGAAACATATGCAACTATTAAAATTGTTAAAAACTAATCACATTAATGAATCACAAAAAAAAAAAAAACATTTAGCAGCGTTTACGTCATACCCACTTGAGGATTAAAAGAAAAAGATAAATATCAACCTGTGGATTACAGACAACAGGAACACAACAGAGATACAGATAGACAATAGTATTGTGTTACACCCTTAAATGTGCCCTAAGCACACCGGAGATATTTCGGTGCCTCTGAGCACATTTCATATAATCGCAACGTAAAGCCTGACAAATTGGCTGCGTAGAGAAGAAGCAATCACGTCTGTGCCAACAAGATCTCCGGTATGAACCCACTGAGCTTAAGCTCCTCTTATCAGACAGAGAAACCAGAGCTGATTTTCTCTGGTGATGAGCGGTGGGCTGAGAGCCAATCTAATTAGTTTACTGTGGAGCAGCCATCTCTGCCACCAGGGAGAAATCACTCACCGATTCCTCAACCTATTCCTGTGACCTCTGATTAGCAAAGATATTCATGCAACTAGGAGAAAAGCCTCAAGACACGTTTCTTTGTTCGCTCCAACCGTCATGTATTCAACAGACCTGATTGTACTGCAGCAGCTGTTGTCAAGTTACTGTATAAACCGCATGCCATAATGTAAAGTCTTGAAATATGTAAGACATACAAAACTGTCCACAAAAGATGTAGGACTGGACTTAAACATACCAAAGAGTGCATTCAGAGCGACCCGTCTTTACTAAAGTATATGCATATCAAACAACTTGGTCTAGCAACACTTTCCACTTTAACTGATCTCTTTTTCAGACTTCATAACAGCACATGTTTATAAAGTGATATGTTTTTCCCCCTAGTTCCGGGCTTCTGATTTTTATTATGTACTTTTTTTTTTTTTTTTGAAGCCAAGTAAAGAGTTCTCATCATTTGCATTAAACTTGATTTCCCATTTCTTACTTAATAAAAATTAACTTTCATTTCTTACATGATAAAAAAGACTATTTATTGTTGAGTTAAATCTTAAACATTGAAAAATTATTTTTCAAACCGTTTGCTCAATAAATATATAATACTTAACATAAATAAATGTAACATAATGATGCTAAAGCAACCGAACCAAAAAAAAAAAATTATCTGGCTCAAAATTACAAAAAAAATTTAATAAAAGTAATGGCACCCTTTGTACCAAAGCTCTTTTAAAGGTTTTCTGCTCTTATATATACACGCTATTTAATGGGAAGCCACTTAGGAACAGCCAGCATAATGATGATATCCCAAATCTGCTTTCGTTTCCATGCTGTGACACATCAGTCAGACAGACGAGTAAAATGGATATCTGGAAGGCTTACTGCCTCAGATGAAGTGTGTAATCATGATTTACCTGCCACTCCGAAGGGCCTTCGGAGCCCGGATGTCAGCTTTTTAGTGTTGTTGTCTCGCAGTTCCATGCGCCCAACCCGGACGATCTGACAGACAAAACTGATTTTCTCCCGCTTCAGATCCTCACTGCCCAGATCCTGTATGCAAACCACAAGCACACATCATCTCATTAAACACACCTACAGTATATGGCTCTGAAAATGAGGACAAAAAGAAGGTGCTTCAGGAAGAAGACTAAAGAAGGAATCTCCCATAGGCTGGATACAGATGTGTCTGGTAAACACTGGGTAGTTTTGTTTCTTCTCGGTCTGTGTGAGGTGGAGTATGATTGATCTGCTGATTGGATCTTTCCCAGAGAGAGAGGAGTGCTCTTATGCAGGGTAAACTGTAATACCCTAATGGAGTCTGATTGGTACAGTGCCTCATTTCCTGTGGTGGAACACCGCGTTCAAACATCATGCAGCTGCTACCATCCATCAGTGCCACTGCAAAAGTGGCTACTGAATAATATACTACATAACATTCAGACAATATTCTAATCAATAATGGGTGATGAAGGCGCTTCATGAAATCAGCTGGGCTGCACGTTCTACTAATGCACTGATTCCATCGTCTCTTGATTAAGGTGTAATTAGTTCACCACAATACTCTAATTATGATGTTAACCAAAAAAAAAGGGGCTCATTTATTAAATACTATAATTATTCAACTGGGAGACAAAGCTTTCTTTGGAAAAAAGTGTCATTCATTGTCTAACTGTTTACCTGAAACAGGAGAACGGGAGCTACCTCTACACTGCAATGTTACATCTGACAATTATTAAGAGCCAGAATATTTCATCATAAAGAAGTGATATAACTGCCATTTTACCCTCCCCCTCATTCGACTTGAATTTATTTAAACAAATGAGCAAGGAGCAGAAGTGACAGGGAGGGTACGCACTGTGAACACGGCTCGCAGGTTGTGAAGCTGATCGATGTCTTTAACCAGACCAGAGCTGGACCACCGGACGAGATAGTTCTCACTGCAAGAAAGAGGGGAAAAAATATATTGTTATCTTATACAACACCAATATATACAAATACAGATACGTAATACCCATTAGGAACAGTGATTACCGGGCTCATTGTTGCCCCTTATAGCCCTTTTAATCCTTATAACTGTGCAAAACATCACTGTTCAAGAATTTTTATTAAATCAGTGTTTGTATGTAATAGCATTTTAAATTATAACTTTTTTTTTTATTATTATTCTACCTGACACAAAGCAAGCTGGACAAAACTGAATTTCTGACCAGCATATTGAAGCATATATGGCAGACAAAGATTTCTCCATGTGTAACCATATCTATGTACTGTAAGCAAAAAAAAAAAAATGGCGAATGTTCCAGGAATAAAGTTTCCAATAAAGAAAAAGAACAAAAACAAAAATACTTTCATTTTTTTAACGTACATTTGAGGTAGCAATAAGTAAATTCAGACTTTTTAACTGTGTGTACCGTATTCTTCTAGACTATCTCTGCCCACAACTTCAATCGCATATACAGTACAGACCAAAAGTTTGGACACACCTTCTCATTCAGCGAGTTTTCTTTATTGTGTTCTTTATTGCATTCTTTAGCCCAAACGCGTCTCTTCTGCTTGTTGCCTGTCCTTAGCAGTGGTTTCCTAGCAGATCTTCTAGCATGAAGGCCTGATTCACACAGTCTCCTCTTAACAGTTGTTCTAGAGATGTGTCTGCTGCTAGAACTCTGTGTGGCATTGACCTGCTCTCTGATCTGAGCTGCTGTTAACCTGCGATTTCTGAGGCTGGTGACTCGGATGAACTTCTCCTCCGCAGCAGAGGTGACTCTTGGTCTTCCTTTCCTGGGGCGGTCCGCATGTCAGCTAGTTTCTTTGTAGCGCTTGATGGTTTTTGTGACTGCACTTGGGGACACTTTCAAAGTTTTGCCAATTTTTCGGACTGACTGACCTTCATTTCTTAAAGTAATGATGGCCGCTCATTTTTCTTCACTTAGCTCCTTTTTTCTTGCCATAATACAAATTAAACCTCTTTGAATGAGATGGTGTGACCAAACTTTTGGTCTGTACTGTAACTGCGCACTTATAGCATGTTTCTAAAAAAAAATTTTAAAAAAAAGCACAATGGCATCTGTTGAATTTTGGAATAAACTAAATTTGTGTGTGACCATGAAGTGCGCGGAATGAAGGTGCGAGATCGCATTTACACAGATCGCGGTTACATTCTGTTTGAGCATGGACGAGGGGAGTTAATATTTAAGTTTTCTTCCTTTTCCATCACGTTCTCTTTGCATTAAACGTCTCAAATGCGCCTTTGCAGCTTGCAATATGCATAAGGTGCACTCCTGTCCCCTCTTTCCTTCTTGAGATGACTATGTACCGGCTTCTTAATTTGATCCTGAGGGAAAAAGCCCCTCTCTGCTGGCATGCCTGGCACAGACAAAACACAGGCGCGATTAGCGAGAACAGCCTTGCCGGGGTACAGCCTGCCATACTCATAAATAAGCACTTTGCAAGCTGTTGCAAAAGTTAAACCTCAATAACCGTGGAGCGACGTCGGGACCGTTACCCTTTGTGTGCACCTTGCATCAGTGAGAGGTGCAGCTGCTGATTCAATCATCATTTCATGGTTAAAGTGGGCAGTGACCTTTTCAGTGGCACTTTTGGCATATTCCTGAAACGCTAGCAGTAATAGGATATTTCCTTTTCAATACACAAATGTCCTGTTGAGGCATACTCGTCTTTATAGCTATGGGCTGCATAAGCATTATGATCGTGCATTTTGTCTGACGAGGTTTTAATACTTTTTTAATCAATTTCACCTCGTAATTGCCTGCTAACAGATGATGTCCAAAAGCAGTTATTGTGCCAGTACTGAGTGTGTGTGTGTGTGTTCGTGTGTGTGTGAGAGAATGAAATACCTGATGAATTTGGACTCGTTGGGGTCATAGAGGGACATGAGCACCTCGGCGTCCTCGCCGATCTTACACACCACGTTCTTCAGCGTCACAAACAGAGCAAAGGATGGCGTGGAAGCAAACTTGGCCTGACGACTCAGATCCAGATTCTGTCTCTGAGACTTGGAGAAAAAAAAAAAAAGAAAAAGAGAGAGGTAAATAAAACTTTCCAATTCAGGATTCTGAAAAATGAGTTGCATGGAAGAATTCCTCCCAAGCTGTAAATCAGCTACACAATTCCATAGGACACTTTTGTGCATGCAGGTTAACGAAATGGCAGCTACTAGGATCATCCATTTATTATTTAATCATGGTGCATTTATCAAAACGACCTCAGAGCCAGCTCTGAAAGAGAGCTAATTACAGTCCTCCAGTCCTGAAACTGTGGCTTTATTTATCATCAACAAGATATTTCCTCCACTGACGATAGCAAACCTTTCCCAGCCATCGGCAAAACTAAAACAGAAAGTAACCTGACCGTATGAGCCTTTGACCGCATGACTCAGCATGTAAGCCTGCAATATGATGGAATGATGGAAGCAAGCTTGTTTTTACGGGCATCGGGGCACTGAGATCGTTTCCGAGAACACTAAAGTCTGGTTCATTTTGATTAGTGAGAACCAAATCATTCCAGGTTAGGGAACCGTGCCCAAGTCTGATCAAATCAGACATGATTCTCAGGCATACCTCTTCTTCTCTTAGTGTTTAATTTCAGTTCATAAACGAAGTAAGGGTATACCGCCAGCTGTTGTATCAAAAAGTAAAAATTACACAAGCACATCCCGAAGTTTGGGGAACAAAAATAATGTGGACGCTCGCCAGTGGGGGACGGGCAGCAATCGTTCCTGGGCACGGTACAAATCAATCGTGCCTCATGCGAAGCCTAGGGACCAGTCCTCCGGACCACTCCAAACATTCGTTAAAGCCATGGTGCTATTGTAATCCAACAAAATAGGATAATGGTTCAGAAAGCACATACTTTTAAGTCTAAGTGGATATTTAGTAGACTAAAAAATGCCCTGTTTTGGATCATGTCATAGACACTGACTATAGTGTAGAAATAATAAATTCTAAGGGCTTTTACAGCTTTAAAAGCGCACGAGTCAGAGAACAAACATGAGCATCTGAAAAACAAACACGGACTCAGGGAAACTAAAATAGCAGAGGAAAACAATTAACTGCCACAAACTGATGTTTCTATAATGTTGTCTGTGATATAAACTCAGCATGTGATGCAATGTTTTTGTATGTGTGTGTGCGCGAGAAAGAGAATGCATAAGAAGGCCCTACACACTGACTCGTGCTCTGCAATTCAGAGCAGACATGAGGACACAGATCATGCGTCTGAGCTTATCCAAACGTCACACCTGTCTACCCGTGAGTCCTGCGTTTCAGATTAGGTGCACTTTGTGATGCTGCAGGGCAAGTGTGCACCTGCTTGTATGCATACGTTACAGGCCTGGGAAGAAAAAAAAGAAAGGATGACAGTAAAAATCAGTGAGAATGCACAAGAGTGCATGCATAGGTGTCAGAGGCTTTAAGACGGATCTGGCAGACTGAAAGCTGGTCTCGTCTTTCCATTGCTCCCTCAAAATGTTTAGTCAAAGAACTATGTGCAGTAAAAACAGCATTTCACCAAAAGAGATTTATACATTATTCCGTGGTGACTAGTAATCGGGACTCTACCGCATTCATATTAAAGGTCTCATAGTAGATACGAGGCGAGTATGGCAATCAGGACGCATATTATAACTGATAATATCTCACTAAAACTGGGAGTGGGTTAATAACAGGATTAATCAATTAAAAACTTCAATCAAGTTAATCACAGTGACGGTCATTTTAAAATACTCCGATTTACTTGTATTATAAACATAGAATGTCGGAATGACGAAATGTACGACAAACTGGTTAGTGAACACATTATGCAGTTTTATAATATCGAAAACATCAACATTTAACAAATGTCAAATAAAAATCCCTCAAATCTGACCAGCAGCGCATGGAACAGCAGGGTAGTACGACGGCAGGATTCGAACCCAGATACGAAAACCAACAACCTAGTGCCTTAGCCGTCTGAGCCACCACTCGCACGTCCCACATTTAATGTATTCTTGTAAAAATTGTTCCCCTTTACGGTACCTTGAGCGCACAACTTTCGTTTTATCCAAACACCAATTAGAAGCTATTTATATTGAAACTTGCCATTCAGCACACCTGGTGATGTTTCGTCAGTGATCTAATTATCCACGTTAAACTTTGCTACCATCACACAGAGCCGGGTAACTGCACTGCAAATATGGGAAGCAATTAGGGTCAAACCTGATCGTTTGATTAATTGCATTACCTTGCATGTCACCATTGAAGATACTGATACCAGTCACAAAGACAAAAACAAAACACTAATGATTAAAGAGTTTTGCTTTATATAATAAACAATAATGAGGAAGCACAGTAAATAAGTTAATAGTATTACTCGTTTAAAAAAATTAATATGATCCAAAAAATGGCATTTTAAGGAGTTGGAATAGTCTGTGCTCAAGTGTCATTAGATTTCTTTTTTTCCCGTTAAAACAGTGTTTCCGTTGTGCATACTTTTTTTTTTTTTTTAAGGTAAAGTGCAGGTTAATTTATTTTATTTTTACTTGATATATTGTATTAATTATTTTTCTGGGCTGTGGAACGAATGATTTGAGTTTTCATTTTTTCTTATGGGAAGATTTGATTTGGTGTACGAGTGTTTTGGAAAACGAGCCCGCTTCCAGACCTAATTATGCTCGTAGTCCAAGGTTCCACTGTACTATAGTTACTCATGAAAATAGACAGAAATACGGATGGAAAACCAAACCACCTGGGCAGTGGTAGCTCAGCGGTAAGTTTCTCGTCTGCCATGCTCTTATCTGAATACATGGGTTCAGTTCCCACTCAATGCCCAAACCCCAGCCACTAGACACAATGCCAGTCCCAAGCCCAGATAACATAGGAGAATGGCTTCAGAAAGGGCATCCAGAGTAAAACCTGGGCCAGGTTGTGTGCAGTCTGCCACAGCAACCCCTTGACAGAGCACCCGGAAGACTAACAACAACTATTAAACACTTTTGTTTTTATCTGTTATAAGTCAGCTCCATCTGACTAGAAGCTAGTTTTGTTTTTTTACCTTCTCTTCCTGAATGCGTTCTTCGATCTGTCTGGACGCAGCCTCGTGTGCTCGGAAAAGGCTGATGGTGCTGGTGAGGTCTGGGTCCAAAATGTTCCCATCCTTATCTCTTACCACCAGATCCAGATCCAGAACCCTGACGATGACAGCAGGACAGGACAGGACAAGTCAAGCAGGGGAACGCAAACAGAAAAACAGCTGTATCAAGGGCTTGGTGAATGACAGAATGACAGATGCATACTTTAGATATTTAATGTACAGTTCATTTCTATAACTCAACATTTTCTCCTAGGTATTAAAACAGGAACTCGTTTGGACTCGTTTCAGCTCAAACAAGCTTTCAGAGGGGGGAATAAACACTTCAGGTGAGTCAAAATGTCAAAGTTTGGAAAAATCTCTCCCCAAGACATAGTGTGATTCAGTTTTATTTATATAACGCTTTGAACAAAGTATACATTTGACACAAAGCAGCCTCACGGAAATGCCGAATTGGATCTTTAGTAGATTTAGATGTCTAATGAGCAACCCAGAGGCGACAGCGGCGAAGTAAAAAACCTCGCTGACAAAACATGAGAAAGAAACCTTAAGAGGAACCAGACACCAAAGAGAACCCATGCTGCTCTGGGTGACGCCAGACAGTGAGATTACAAGTCACCCAGCCATGTATTTCTTTAAAAGACACCTTAAAATAAATAGAGGGGCAAATAATGTGTCTTTCACGCTCTCCTCAAACACATTAATCACACACTGCGCCATGTCAAAGCAAATCCCTGCGTTTAACTGCATCCCTCATTGTGAGCTGGACGTGTCGAGCGTTCTCAATGAAGAGGCTTGAAATTCTAACTAATTTATTCAAACGTGACATTTGTACATGGTTCACGGTTTTAAATACCACAGCCTCGACCACTCGGTGTACAGGTGAACTCTAACTGCTCTGAAAATGCTAGAAATAGTCAAAAAAAATTAAAAACCTTGCATAACATTAAATAAAAACTAAAAACTAAATAATAAATCAGATCAGACACATTTTATTTGGAAGAACCAATCCCAGTCATGCTTGTATGGCATTTCCTAAGTTCACTACTTAACACTAAACACTACATGATGACTTATAAGCACTTTAATGCTAAATCTTGTCACAGTCTTTATTACAGGTTAAGTGGGAATTAATTTTTTCCCCCCATTAAAACTCTCTCTTATTGCATCAAGGCAGGAGGCACTGACCAGACTAAGTCTACAGTACTTAGCATAAAGCAAGAAGTGGAAGCTGAGAGTGCGTACTTGTTGCCATAGTCGATCTTGGAGGTGACTTTCTGCTTGAGTTCGGAGAGCTCGTCCTGCGGAAGAGTTCCTGATAGAATCTGTGATCGCCACTCGATGAGATCGTAGATCATGTCACGAACGGTATTAAACATCTCACGCTTGTCACCCTGTGAAGCACAAGCGCACAGACGGAGACTGCTTAGACTGTACATCCAGTGCAACGAGGGCTAATTAAGCTGCCATGTTCGCTCTGACACAGCAGGAGTGTGAATTTTAATAAGTAGCAGCATCATGAACTACACATGAGCGTAAAAAAAAAAAAATTTTTAATGTAATAAAAAAATTGTAGATTTCATTGACATGCATGTACTTTTGGCCAAGATGATGCAGGCCACAGAACATTAGAGCTGTAGGATGTTTTATTAATTACATTCAGATTTCAATACCTTCTCAGCTCTGCTAATACTGTTAATCCTAGCTCAAAATTTACACTGGCACAGGCTAAAAAAAGCATTAAGGAATTACAAGGCCAGGTCTTAAGTAGAAGGATGCAATGGATAATCAATGATGAAATTAGTTGCCAACAAATTTAAATGTAGATTAGTTGACAAATAGTATTACTTAAGGCTTAACACCTTCACGACCAAAAATATGTAAGGTGTCAGAGTAGCGCAGTCTACAGTATATACAGTATAGTTCATGTTCTGGGTGAAAAACTTCACGCACTGTCTGTGTGCAAATGGGAAAATTTATAATGACAAAGACCAATGTTAACATACTTAAAGGGATAGTTCAGGTTTTGTCTTTAATTAAAATTGTTTAACAGCGGGCGTAATGTGGGCGGGACTTTGTGGTTGGGGGTGTGGTTAAGCGCCGCTCGGTGAAGGCAGCGAGAGTCAGGTAATGTGAGAAAGGACCAATATCTGAGGAGAATGTGGCTAATTAGTGTCTGTGTGGTGCTGCGAGCTGAAGTTTTATTCACAGTTCTCCTCAGTGAACCTTTTGAAGTCAATCACACAACGCGCTGTTGATGGTTTTCGAGCTGTGCGCGTGCATGCTTGCATACTGACCCTCTCCTCGTTAGCATTTCCACAGCAACACACAGACACTAATTAGCCACGTTCTCGTCAGGTGTGTGTCGTTTCCCACTCTATCCGACTCTCGCACCCTTCGACCACGCCCCTCCTCCACACACACACACACAAAAACACACACTTCAATATTTTCCTAATAGTTCAAAGTAACTGCCAAAATTTCCACCTGCCATCTTTATTCCTTAAGTAACTTTTATTCTTTATTACTGCTACTGAGCTTATGCCTGTTTTTCAGTTTGGACAAAAAAATAATCTTATTTATTTTCTTTTCCTTATAAGTTCTTTTCCTTATAAGTACAATATACAGTATATATTAATGTATCCATAAGCTCACTTTATTAATGGTCCAAGCAAAAACATTCCACAAAACTCAACCTCTATTAAAGCTCAATCAGTAACGGCTTTTAATTCGGAGCCGAGTTTTATACTTAGTGATGATTTTCTTTTGTGAAATTACACACACACACACACACACACACACACACACACACCATAAAAGCATCAGGATAAATAACCTTTAATATCTGAGAGCTCTAATCATTTCTGTGCACAAGTAACTGCCGGTAAGAAATAAAAAAATATATATTAGGGCTGTCAATATTTGCGTGCTAATGCATGTGATTAATCTTAAAATTTAAACCATATTTTTAATCGCAAATTAATCATATGACCAAGACTTTGACCCTAATGGCTTCCCATAATTGCAGCCCACTTACATGGCTGCGTATGATAACAGTACGAAAAATAAGATGACTAAAGAAACATCACCAGGTGTGCTCAATGGCAAGTTTTATTATTTCATATTTGTCAAAACATGCGATAGCCAATTGCACCAGACAAGTTAAAAAGGAGATAGTGGAAATGGTCACCGCTATAGAAGCAGACAGGGCTCGCAATACAATTGCCGCTTTAAGGAGTTTACCATTCAAGCGATTTTAATTTAACACTTCGTATACATTATAAAACGGCATCATCTGTTTTCTTCTAACCATTTCTTCATTATAACACTGCACATTTATAATACAAGTAAATATGAATATTTTAACATTGTGATTAATCGTGACTAATCAAGTCCATGACCGTGAGTAACTAGATTATATGTTTTATCGATTAACAGCTTTAATAAGGCGCACTAAATCAAGTGTTGTTTTAAGAGCTCTTAATTATTCAGTAATAAGAGAAATCTCCATTACAATTTAAATGCTGATGCTTTAATAAAACAATGAGCGATTCATTCAGCTTCGCGGCCTGCGCTGAAAATGCATAGCCATCATCCACTTCATTACCTCAGAGGCGCACACTGTACTTCACCGGGACATAAAGATCTTACTGAGGACCTTAAGACGTTTACTCACCACATACAAGTCCCTCCAGATGGAAGCCCATTCTCGCAGAGTGGTGGTGACCTCATGCACCAGAGGCAGCTCGGTGGGAATGACCGTCTCCTTTGGTCTAGCATAACGGAGACAATCACAGAGGAGACAGAACAAGAGAATCAAACTACAGGAAAACAACAGCTTTCTTCAAGCATGCTATTTAATTACGTAAGCACACAATCTCTGAAAATGTCTGCAATAAAGATCTGCTTTACGTTTGCACCTGCTCTGCTCAGGCTATTTAAAAAAAAAAAAAAGGCCTCTCCATAGAGGACACTCAACTCATATCTTCAATCTTGTCTTAATAAAGAAAAGTGCTCTCTCTTCATTATAAAGCCTGACCCCCTCGCGCCGCACGGCACGTTCAGATGATTTCAGTCATGTTTGTGGACAGCTGCACATTTCTCGCTCGCTGAGCAGCAGCTGCAGAAGCACTAGAATCAAAGCTCAGTGCTCCAAATGCTCATTTTTACACTGGATTTACATACAACAGAAAGATGATGTGTAAGTGGGTTAATGTGAACCACTTCAAGGGCAGAACTATACAACTCTAATTACTCAACTTCTACTCAGACAGTGAGCATCATTTAAAATAATGAGACCTCAGTGACGGATCTGTTAAGGTCATCATTAATGGGGGTCTTCTCAAAGTTTAAGCACAGATTTTTGTGTCGTGTATTAACTTTCAAAACCTTTTTTGCGACAATTCATGTTTCGACATAATGACTCTAAAATAGTTAGTTATTTTTTTCCTTTTGGAAATATATTTTATAATAATTTATACACACTCCCCAGGTCACAACTTGCTGGACCCCTGGAAATTAATTATTTATGGTATAGCTTCAACAAGTTTCTGTAAACATTCCTTATAGTTTTTGGTCTATATTGACATGATGGCATCACGCAGCTGCTGCAGATTTGTCGGCTGCACATCCATAATGCGAATCTCCCGGTCCACCATATTCCAAAGGTGCTCTTTTGGTTTGAGATCTTGTGACGGTGGAGGTCATTTGAGTACAGTGACCTCAATGTAAACTTCAAGAAATAAGTTAGTGAGAATTTTAGCTTCGTAACATGCCGCGTTATCCTGTGGGATGGACATGGTCAGCAATAATACCGTACGGCCGTGGCTTTTAAACCATGCTCAATTTGTACTAAGGGGCCCAAAGTGTACCAAGAACATAGCTTCTCCACCATTACACCATCACCAACCTGACCGGCTGATACAAGGCAGGACAGATCCATACTTTCATGTTGTTTACACCAAATTCAGACCCGACCATAAGAATGCCCCAGCAGAAATTAAGACCAGGCAACGTTTTTCCATTCTTCGAATGTCCAATTTTGGTGAGTCCATGCAAATTGTAGCCTAAATTTCCTGATTTTTTTGCTGACAGGAGTGACACCCAGTGTGATCTTTTGCTGCTTTGGTGCACCTGCTTCAAGATTCGATGTGTTATGCCTTCAGAGACGCCCTCTGACATACCGTCGTTGAAACGAGATATTAGAGAGTTACTTTTTGCCTTTCTATCAGCTCTAATCAGTCCGGCTATTCTCCTCTGACCTCTTGCATCAACACGGCATTTTCGCCCACAGAACTGCTGCTTGCTGGAGATTTTCAGGACCATTCTGTGTAAACCCTAGAGATGGTTGCCATGATGAAGGCAATTAAATCACCTTACTTCCCCATTCTTACGCTCGGTGTTCCTGCGTCATGCTGACGATAAGAAGTTGGATAATATAACCAACACAGGGGCCCAAACTGCTCAATGGAAACATTCTAACATTTTAGGGTATTTCTAAAGCACGATACTTACACAATCATAACACAAATCGAATAAACATCTAGGTATCATTATAGTTTCAAGTCAGGTAGCCCCTAGTGACTCTTATCCTCAAGAAGTCACATTACACTGCCTCAATCTATAATGATGTTCCTCCAAGGTTATACTATTTTAAGAGCTCTGTCCATGCATATACACGTTGCATGAGAGCTCTGCAAGTGGCATATGTTAGAACTCAGAAGTCACCTAAAGAGCACTCGTTTTCTTCCTACAACACCAGGAGTTAAGGCAAAAGATGTGTTCAGCTGGAATGATTTATGCGAGTGTTTTGAACTCTCTGACATTAAGTGACATCGCCTAAAGAGCTCCGCCCCGCCTCCCCAGACTCTTGTCTCAAAAATGTTAACGATGATGATTAGAATGTAATTAAACATGCTGAAGGGTCCCGTCCCCGTCCCCCCGCCCCCTCAGTGTGTCAGAGTTGTTGTGCTCAATCCCAACTCGTGTGCATGTGCATTACCGAGGCACATCATCAGAATTAGAATGTTTTTTTTTTTTTTAAAGATCTTACATATTATATCATTAAACCCAATAATATGATAACTCATTAATGGTCATATAAAAATTTTTGTTTTTTTTATAAAAACATCCTCTTAAAAATATTCAAGGCTAAAACAACTCAATCAGACGTTCTGACATACATGACAGCATGCTTTCTGATTCACTCTGTCTCAGTGTCTGTAGCTTTAAATATTCCGAAGGCCCCTTGAGGAACTGCATTTTATTAGTCAACCAGAACACAGGGACGAGAGACATGAATGTCTGGAAACTAATCACTCAGTTTCTCACCCATTTTCAGGCTTTTCCCATCTACATTTCTGACAAAAAAAATATAAATGAAGTTAAACTTATTGAAGAGTGTTAGTTCCCAATGACATCCTCAATATTTAGTGAGTAAAAAGTTAAAACACAAATAAGAGCTGAAGAAGACATCTATCTGCTAAGCACTAATCGCTAACTCCTTAATCAGAATCAGATTTTTGATATATAACTATATGCTTGCCTTTGTAACACAACCCAGGTGTGGTGTAGTCTGACTCACTCACTCATGCTCTATACACAGTCTAGCCCAAGAGACTTCGGGAAATTACACACTACGGGAAATTTGGGAAAGCCCATTGGTCTAATCTGGATGCCTTTGGACTGTGGGAGGAAACCGGAGCAGCCGGATAAAACCAACCATGCACGGGGAGATTTCTTTGTATTAGTATTTATTGCCATATCAGCTTCCCAGGCTATTCATGGCAGATACATAAACATTAAACAGATTTATTCTAACCAATATAATATTGTTATAATGTAAGGGATTTAAAGAGTTGTGGAAAAGGTCAATAAAAAAATTATTATTATTATTATTATAAATAAATAATGACATTATAACATGGCCTTAGCCAGAAGTACAAGACTTTACATAAGGTTCATTAGGTGCACTTTTGATAAAATTGTAAAAGTTTTTCTGGTTTCGTCTTGCAGAATATGTTTTTTAAATCTTGCTCTGGTAGAAATTGTTTTCTTATGGTATTAAAACTTGGGCAGGTCAAAAGTATATGCTTTATGGTTAGAGTAGTGCATTTTGGAGCTTCTTCATCCTTTAATAAATACACATGGGTTAAATTTGTATGGCCTATACGGCTCCTTGCAATATACGACTTGGTCATGTCTGGGTTCGAAAGGGTGAAAGCAGCTTTTTCCCACCACTTGGTTTATTTCGAATAATTTGTTGTTTTTGGTATTGTTCCCATTCTGCTTGCCATTTATTTAATCTACTGCACGGGGAGAACATGCAAACTCCATGAACACAGACCTGCGGCGGGAATCAAACCCGGATCCTGCTAGGTGTGCAAGATGACAGTGCTAACTACTAAACTACTGTTCTGCCCGTGTTGTTTTATTGAAAGCTTTCCATTTTAAAACTAAAAGCAATAAAATAAAAGAATTACATTATACAAGTCACATGACTTACCCACTGCCTTCAACTGTGGCCTCTTTCAAATGTATGTAACAGGCAGGAAATATGCCCTGCAGGGATCAAACAGATTTCAGTATTACTGTATATCCACTACATTTCAATGCAACAAAACCGAAGATAAAAAACATTATTAGGGATACAATGACTCATTGAATCTAGGCACTTGACTGAAGCTCGAGTTCTTCCACTAAACTAATAACTCATCTCTCAACCCAGACCTCCTCATAAAATCAGCTCACCTTTTTCGAGCGCCTCCTCAGCCGGTGTCCCCTGTACCATCCTGCACGACAAGATGCAATACATTACTGATATTGTAAACAGCTCTGATTGCATTACTCTGACAATATGCATCTCATTACCAGTGTGAAAACTCTCATTCCTACACACAAGTGAGCGCTGGGATTTCCCCGTATCCGGGGGATGTGTTTAATAAATCACCGCGTGACACGATCTCTGAGGGTCTGAACAAAACATTCAAAAGTAATGATTTTGTACAAATTGCATGTGCTCGGGGCCAAGCATGCTTATGCGCAACAACTGAATAATGCTTGGATGGAAGGTGACTGTATTTGACAAAGAATTTTTACTATGAATACACGCTTGAGGAGTAATTACTAAAAACATCAAGCTTTGCAAAATATGGAAGCTGCTCATGGAATCTGACTGACTCCGGTGCCGTGATGCAGTCAAGGCATTACTCCTGTTGACAAAGAAATACGGCTCCATTTTCCCAGAATGCCACTGGTGTCAAACCCCAGAGAATCCATCACAGGCATACACAAGGGAGAATGCCTGCGTGCGTGTGTGCGTGCGTGCGAGTGTAAAACTCACCTTCATACGTCTCCAGTATGTGTACTGTGTCCCCAATTTGCAGTGAAAGCTCCTCCTCACTGTGAGCATCATAGTTATAAATCGCTAGAAGACAGAGAGCGAGAGAAAGAAGAATAAGAATTAATTACATGCCAATGGAAAACTAGCACTTCAGGCAAGCAGAATGTCCAATAGTCGAGTCTTAATTCCTCTATATAAGTTGAATACACAAAATAAATAGTGGTGCTCCGATCAGGATTTTTGAGGCCGATCACCGATTTCCGATCACTAGAAGCTGTATCGGCCGATACCGATCACCGATTACAGGGTCTACTCGAAGCCTTATCATGTAGCATTATTTATTAAACTATATCCAACAACAATGTGAATTAAGTATTGAAATTACAAGAGGAGGAATATCATGAATTAACAACTGTATTTATTGGCAAGCAACGTGTGCAACACGTCAACTTAAAACATAGCAGCCTGTGCTTGGTTAGTAACTGGGAACAGCTTAGAGCTTGACAAATACAACTTTCCTGTAGGTTCAATAAAATGAAATAAAATAACAGACGAGTAGGACGTGAGTTGCTGGACGTTCTGCAAAGTCCGCCAAAAAAAATTAAACATGTTTAATGTTTCGAGTGGAAAGATGGAAACAATCACAGCGGCAAAACTCGCGGTGAATCATGATGAACCGTACTTGCGGCCACCGAGCGACACCGCATAGGTGAGATGGGGGAATTACCGACTTGCTGAGCTCTCCCGCTCTCTTAGCGCGAGCCAACTTTGAAAACTGCTCGTGTTCCTTTACGTGACTAACCTTCAAATGTCCGATGAGGTTCGTGGTGTTAAAATGCTTTGGGTGCTTCCCGCCTCGTGGAATTGGCTTGTTACACAGGTTGCAAATTGCTAATGTGTTGTCTTTTTCACCCAACATGTAGAATTGCCAGACCGGTGAAGCTACTGTAGCAGCGCACAAAAAAATTGCTCCGCGAGTTTTGCCTCATCTGATCTGCTTTTCTATATCGGCCATTATAGAGACTGCTGATCAAACTTCCCAAAGCTATTATCGGCCGATTATGATCGGCGACCGATCAATCGGAGCACCCCTAAAAATAAAAAAAAATGGTGGTTCATATAGACCAGGGTAAGTGTAATGAAGCAGATACAAAAACGGTACATTCATACCAGTATACAAATATTTTGATCAGATCCTAGAAAGCTTAACGTCATCTAATTCACAGGTTATGAAAAGTGTTAAAATACAGTGTGGATACCGCTTGTTATAGCATATGTATTTTATATACACGTTATTTACTGTATAGGTTCCCCCTGGGTCACCAGAGCAGCTCAGGCCCCTCGTAGCTTGGGCTGTGCTGTGGTGTCTGGCACCGGGATGTTAGCACTGAATCCTTTGGGTGCTGTGGGTTGAGGGACTTGTTTGTCTGGTGCATTCCATGGATGCTCGGTTGGATTGGGATCTGGGGAATTTGAAAGCCAGATCAGCAACCTTGAGCTCTTTGCTTACTAAAAGACAATTGTGCAGCTTTTCTTTGGTATTTGTCCAGACAGACTGGCCTTTGGTCTCCGTGGGCATGGGCGAGCCTTGGGCAAACATGATCCTCTCACCAGTTTGCTATATATGTATCCATCCATCCATCCATCCATATATATATATATACATACACATATACATACATACATACATATATACACACACACACACACACACACACACACACACACACATATACATATACCATAATTAATAAATCAAATGTTCTTCAATTCAATGTGGTCTCATCAAAATGTTTATAGGCACACAAATGCATTTATTACCACAATTTAATGGGAAAAAAAATTCAAGTCCATAATGGTATCGGTATTGAGCATTCTGGTATTGTGACAACACTAACATGAGCTCATAAAAAAGTCACAACCCTGAACATCTCTAAACCTACTCATTCACCCACTTACACCTATTTTATTCCAATATAATAATAAAACATTTTTTCAAACTAAACAATTAGTTAAAATACATATTGAAATAATAATGCATTAAAATAATTTTGTTTTTTAATTTGGCTTGGTTTTACACAAATGTTATATTTATTTTATTAACGGTTAACTAACATCCGACAAGACAAACCGGAAATCCGAGATAGCAGAATATCTAATCTTACATACAAAGGCTATTAAAAAAATAAAAGGATATGAGATCACTAAAGTTGACTACCGAAGTACTGTAAGGTCAGACCAGGCTTTAGTCTTCACTCAACATACAACTCTAAACAGTGAGCGTGAGGAGCCTTTATGCAGTACAGAAAAATCTTCAGCATCTTGACTTTTTCTGCCTCCAGAAACAAAACCGTAAACCTCTGCATCATAATCATAGATAATGCGGAGAGCGAAAATAGAATTTTGTATTAAATTTAATAATAATCTAACCTTTCTGAACAGCCTGTACAATCAGATACACTCCGGGGAGAAAAGTGTCTTATCAGTAGAAAAAAAGACTTCAGGCAGCACTTTATCTCTGAAGTCAAATTAACTGGGATGGACCTTTCAGATGAAGGCTGATAACCATAAATATTTAATAAATACTGATGAAGAACTAAGTAAGCAAAAAATAAATAAATAAATAAAATACAACACCACCATCCACAAGTTAAAGTTTGATTTCTGTTTGAATCGCTTGCTCAGTGTGCACTAGTAATGAGCTCACTTCTCTCAGACCGGCAGTTTTTATGTCCTAACCATGTGTGAAAGCAGTTTATGGAGCAGTTTTCGAATAAAACATTGAACATTCTTATTAAATAAATCTTTATCTTTGCCTTTTCTCGTTCTGTCTCCGTTCATTAAACCCTTCGTTTTGGCTTGCATTCTCAAGACCTGCAGCCCAGACAGGCACACTGAGCAGCTTAACATCACGTCAACGAGGTGTCCTACACAGACCAGGAGAGGACCCGGAGTGTCGAAGATATCTGGAAAGATGGTGGCAAAGAGCAAAATGGAGATCCTTAAGACAGGTATGTTGACTTGCCGGCCAATTGGGTAGAATCTATATTTCATCCGCTATGCACTATTTATGACAGCTACCTTTAGGCCGTTAATGAGCGGGCAGTTTCTGTCCATAGGGCAGCTTGGAGGACTGCAACCTAGCACTGACTCTGATGTGCATTAAAATAAAATAACTCTCACCAGGACTCCAATTCCTAATACACGCCCATCAGTGTCTCTCTCGCTCGCTCTCTCTCTCACACACCAGGGAACTGCTGTATTAGGGCTCTTCAAATCCAGTCTGAAAGAGCCTTGGCCCAACACAGTTTGGTGATTCTTCTGCTTAAACACAGCTGATTGAACTAATCTGTTAATTTCCAGGTTCAGTGGGCATGTTTAGCTTCCGGGAATTACAAACCGTGCTGCCCTCCTGGTCTGGTTTTGAAGACCCCTGCCCTGGCTTATAATTTATTTTCTACTTGTACATTACTAACCAAAACAACCCCCTCCTCCCCCCAGGCCTTCTTGACCATCAATGCAAAGCCACCACACAGCTGCAAGACTTCTTTTCATCCTCCCAAAGGACTCTCACATCATCTTATGGATGTGTTTCCCGAACTGACATGACCTGCAGCTGCCCGGATCAGATTTAAACCACAAAGCACAAATCACCTGCAAAGCCTCACCTACCATGAAGGCACTTATTAATCCAGGCTCTTTGGAAACACCAAGCATGGCGCAACCTTCTTCGCTGGCACAAGGAAGACTTGCATCAGCCTGGCATCCAGGTGGAGCAAAGAACTTCCTGTGGCTATCCAAACAATGAGTCAAGTCTGCGTTCAAATGAAGACTGAAGCTACACCTCTTTATTAAACATCTAAAAAAAAAAAAAAGGAGCATTTATGATAAGAACTAAGGCAGGAACAGTTTTGTTGCTGTAGTATTGTCTAAAAGGGTTTTACAAAGCGAAGCTACAAAGCACTTCGGCAAATCGATCTGAAAAGTTACTACAGGTCAGCGTTAATGTGACTTCAAATTTCCTAATTATGAGTATGATTATGCATAATCAATTTATTAAATCGCATAAAAATGATGTTGAAAGTTAAACCAAGTCAAGTAGGCTTTTATTGTCATTTCAACCATATACAGTTGAGTACAGAGTGAAACGAAACAACGTTCCTCCAGGACCAAGTTGCTACATACATGCAACTGCAACACGTTACAGTTAAGAAATACCTTTTTAGCGATAAGACAAAGAAAACGTACATTTTTATACATTTTACATGAATAAACGTCTCTTGTAATCCAACTGCTATGGACGGCGCCGTTACTATTCTTCCGAAGTATATTCTAATAAGTAAAAACATTATAAGTGCATCATTTCTAAACTGCATTATGTCATAACCAAGAAAAAAAAAAATTCAGATCATAATCATCAATCCTAATAAAGTTCACCCAGGCACCAGCGTAAACTGACCGCATTACTGTCTGTGGAATCCAGCAATGACTTGGAGATATGTAAACCTTCAGCTACACTTAAAATCATACAGCTTTACATACAACGTGGTAAATATATGGCAGGAGTAACTGATAAAACAGTTACAGTGACAACTTAATAAGGTTGTGTACAAATCTAGGTGTCTAGGATTTATTTGATCCCTCTATTTAATCACCAGAGTCACAAGCCAACACCCGCCTTAAACACACACGAATAAAGGAAGGATATAGACATTGTACAGAGTATAATATTACATGAGTGATGACACATTTACAGTAGCACTCGGAGTAACCTTTTGCCCCACAAACACAAACTTTGCTGGTTTTATTTACTCACACAGAGTTAGATCTTTATTAAAGGGCAGAGAACAGCAGATGGAAACAAGCTCAGTCAGCAAGCGTGAAGACAATAAACTGTACACCAGCGATGTGAAATTACAAACAATAAATTCCAGTCAAACACTAGAAAATCCTCAACAACCCATCATCAATAACACTCGAGGCGTTTCCGCATTATGTTTGGACCGTGCTCAGGACGATTGCTCACCCCTCCCCCACATTGTTTGCGTGCTTTAACTCTCCTGTACAGCAGGTGGCAGTGTGCACACATCGTTTGTAAGCGACCATTAAATACAAGAGAAGAAGAGGACGAGGAGGCCAACTTCCGGCGCTGCGCTTAATATTGATATAACGGGGATAAAGTGACACTTTTGCACGCCTTCCTACATTATCAGTGATGACTATGTAGGTCAGGTGATGAGATTGGCACAGATTTCAGAGGAGACCGATGTCACTGATGCCTATGTCAATCTACTTCAGTTCTCGAGAACACTTTTTTAATTATTTAGCTAAAAAACAACAAACATCAAATTGCCTTAAAAATTTGCAGAAAAACACAATTCCATGTTTTGCAAATACTTGTAAAGGTAATCAGCGAACATCTGAGTTATGAATTTCGGCAGATACAAACAGACCGCGATTCTACATTCTACATACTTCTACATTCGTAGAAGGATTGCAGAAGTAGCTCACGTCTATTGTACAAAAATAGACACTGCAGTGCACCAGATACTAATATTTTTTATATCATGTACAATCAGTATGATTAAGTGAATGTATAAAATGTCTAAAGTCGGGTATATTGTATGTGTGTGCATGTGGGGGTGCGAGAGAAAGGCGTCGACATCACAGGTTCTAAGATAATAGAACTAGAAGAAAATAGCTGTTCTGAGAAAGCTCTCCCGACAGTGAATAATCGTAGTTTCGAAAAATCTACAACAGATTTCACAGTCCAAGAAAGTCCATCTCCACCTCTCCAGTCAGAGTTGATTCATTACCAAGGTAACTTTTACATCATATTTTATATTAATCATTTTTATATGGATATTTTTAGGTTGTGGAAAAAATAAATCGAGTTTTCAATACTTCTCATGGGGAAATTCGCTCTGTGACAGAATGGCATTCGGTATTCCCCTCGTGATTTGAAGGGGCAGAGACAAGATTTCACTTTGAGGTTCATTACCTTAGGTGGGGGGTACTGTTTTTGGCCACAAGATGGCAATGTTGGGACAAGGGACAGATTTAATCAAGTGAATTGGTATGCTTTACGTTGTATAATTGTGTCAATGGCATACAAGACTTTGTCGATACCTGACTTACGAACAAATCCAACTTACAAACGTGCTCCTGGAAAATAACATACAGTAGGGGACTGTATTTTGCAATTTCACCACTTCTTTTTTTTCTTTTGAGTCTACCTTGAGTCCACCTATTAAACCGAAGTGTGAAGCAGAAGATCCGCAGGAAAAAAAAAATTTGCTTTGTATGAGACAAATTTAAACAACCAACAATATGAATTACAAAGTGCTTCTATGCTTATTAGCAACATTTTGCTGTTTGTTGTAGCTGTTTGAGACAAATCAGGCAGTATACTTTAGTGCTACAAAATCTAATTGAAATATCCCACACAGCTCCAGCATCAAAGTATATTGATTACTGCATAAAAAAAAAAACAGTTCAGTCTATATAAATGATTATTAAATCTGTGCAGAGTAAAGTGATCTCTGTGGCACTCTGGCTGAGTCCTCGTAACTACGACCTCATCGCAACCGTGTTGATATTCAGCACAACAGCACTTTCTCTCGTGTGATCTTGCTTAATTTGAATCCATTCCGACAGGCCCATCAGGAGTGCACGCTCGATTTTTCAGCATGCAGGAGCCTGTAACATGGCAGTGAATAGGCCGAATCCATCACCCGGCTGACTACAGCGTCCAGCAGGCAACACTGAAATCTAATCAGCGCGGTACACCACCACCACCGTGTCTCCATTCCAGCCAGCAGCTATCATTTGCTTTTGTTCTGCCGCTGTCCTGCTTCCTACTATTTATCCCGACGCATGCAGAGAGAGTGAAAGACACAAAGACAGATGGAGGGAGAGAGGAAGAGCGAGCAAGAAAACTTGAACAATAGAAAATGAAAATGACTTCGGTTTGGAAGGAAGAATGCGCCGAAAATCACAAAAGGGTGACTGATACCGGAAGAGTGAGAGAGAGAGAGAGAGAGAGAGAGAGAGAGAGAGAGAGAGAGAGAGTTCCTTACGGCTCTTCGGGAAGAATTTTAAACGCTTCAAGACAATCGGATTTCTAATTGTGTGCAAAGCGATCCAGTTTTGTTCATGAGACCTGTGGTGATTAGCTGGAAAATGAAACAGAATAAAATAGATCATAGTCTCATCATGGAAGCTCCTGATGAAAAAAAAAAAAAGAAAAGAAAAGAAAGAAGAAACAGTTGCATTCATATCATGACCTTTCTTCTTTCCAATTAAAATTCAGAATAAATGCATAACGGATTGTCAGTTAGTCAAATAGCTTCCAAAAAGAAAAACAGCTTTAAAATACTGTTTCTTTGCTCATACCAATAGATATGCTATATGAATTGCGAAAAGAGAGAAAGAGAGAGATTGACCTTATGGAATAAAAAGATAGATCTGTGCTTGGCCTAGGTTCAAACATCAACTCTCTATTTGTCTTAGGAAGAATTTTAATATAAATCTAGAACTAAAGAAGAGTCGTATCGACTTTTTTTTTTTTTATCATATCGAGTTCAGATATCAAACCTTCTTCTTATTATTATACAAGCATAACGTTAAACCACACAAATCACTATAGAATTTTAATCTCGTACTGCCGTTTATAAACCTCAAAAAAAAAAAAAAAAATTTAAAAAGAGGCGCAATTACATAATATACCCCAGAAAGACAAACAGAAACTCTTTACCAGCACTATGACTGGGGAAAAAAAAAAAAAGATCCTGCATAATTAGCCGTAAGTGCTCGGCTTACTTTCACACGTGCCCACGCGCTCGCAGCTGCCTCGTATTAGCTCAACTCAATAGTGATGTGATTAGAATTAAAAGTAAGGCTGGCGAAGAGGCTAATATCCAGCTCTAATCCGTGTGTATATATGTGCAACAGGTTATTGAGAAGGAAAGGATGTGCAAAGGGAAGGGAGACACCGAGAGAGAGAGAGAGAGAGAGAGAGAGAGAGAGAGAGAGAGAGAGAGAGCACAGAGCTGAGGGAAAGTAGAGAAGAGAGATAAAACGTTCGGCACCAACCGAGGAAACTGGAGAGGAATAAAAGACAGCACAGAGAATGGATTTTAGAAAGTGTGTGTATGTAGCAGTATGAAGAGCTCCCTGAAGCCTTGCAGCTCTCCCGAGTGGCCCTGCGCTGCCCAGTCTTCTCATTGTAAAGCAACGTTTCTCCCTCCACAGTGGCTCTGAATGAAGACCGCATGGAGAATGCTGCAGGACTAACCTAGAGCTGCAGTCCCTGTAGCAGAGCTGTCTTTTGGCCCGTCTCTTTAGCTCTCTTACTCTTACAGACACACACACACACACACACACACACACACACACACACACACACACACACACACACACACACACACAGCAGGAGGCTCAGTCAGTGGTCATAACTCTCCAAAAAGGCCACTGAAAAGCTCCAATAAGCCAATCTCACACACTCAATGACCCCTGCTGGCTTGAGGAGAAGCACTCCATCAGAATCCACTTAGAGCTTTATAAAGGCTGAACTTCACCTAATAATCGCCGCAATAATCAGAAATAATGTCAAGTGGAATAAAATCATTCCTAAAACCCGGATAGTCTGTACGAAAGTGAACAAAAATAACTGCTAGAAACAACTCGCACACTTCAGGATATTTCACCTAGGAACCTTGTGAGATTGCTATAGTGTCATACTGGTGTGTGTATCCATATCATCAAAACACACAAGAAGCATTAATAGCAAATCAACCGAGATCCGAGCTGAGCAAAAGGAATTCAGCATTGTGCATGTATTATAAAGAGCTTGTATTATAAATGCAGCCTTGGCCCAAAAGCTCAATTTCACACGGATGAGCGTGTCAATCAAGCAAGGTTTTCACGAACAGTAAAGGGAAAGGGGAAAAAAAAAAAAAAATCAGACTAAATTTGACAAAATATTATAAAAATGAGCGCTGACAGCATGCAGCGAGAGGCTGCCAGAATCTGCAAGGGATCACATAACGTCAGTCTTCCTCAAGTGGTTTTCAGCGATAGGACTTGGAAATGCGTCTTTAATCTATTCTTTAAATGAAAAATCCCAGCAAGGAAATGTCAAAGCGTCATGAATCTAGACAAGTTTAATAT
The DNA here is from genome assembly GCA_013621035.1 of Clarias magur. Taxonomy (NCBI): domain Eukaryota; kingdom Metazoa; phylum Chordata; class Actinopteri; order Siluriformes; family Clariidae; genus Clarias; species Clarias magur. The sequence goes on from QNUK01000008.1 coordinate 3,018,523, forward strand.
AAGATTACAATAAGCCAAATACAAGAAAAGCAATCTCTAGAAATGCTTTATCATTTCAAGTCTTTATTTTCTTGTTCTGTTGCAGATCATTTTGCTAACTTACAGCTTTCTTTCTAGAAAGAAGCAAAAATAAAACAAAAAAGGAACACTTAGACATTTAAGTAAAAATGTAAAAGAATCTACGGATCTTATATTTGGTTTACTGCAACATAATACGAAATATGATATAAATATGACTAGATTCAGCATATGGTCACTTGCTAAGATGTCATTAGATACATTCCTGACATGATGTTAGACAGGATCTAAAACCCCCAGGTCTAGACACACCCGTCTGCGTCTCGCATAACTTCACCCCGCAGACGGCTGAAATCCTACGTCCTGACTCATCCTAGAACTAGTGCTACACCTAAAGACTATTTTAGTTACTTAAACAATCGATCGAGTATTCAGATTAGAAATCAGGCAATAAATCGATGGCTCGTGTTTATAGCCGTTACATTTTTTTCAGCTTGTGCTAACTTATAATAAAGACAAAAAGGAAACCAGCATTTAACAATGTGACCTGTATTGAGCTCCTGAAACGAAATACGAAAACCTAAAAACCAAAAATAAGCAAAGTAACACCAATCAAATTAAACAGATACTTACAATAAAGAAAATGGCAGCCAAGTTAAAATATTGAGAAAAGTGACGCTGCGCGCCGATCGGCTCAGTTCAAAGGGAACTGCGATCGCTGCAGGGTGCAAGTAACCGATGGTCGATCACTTCGACAACGCGGACAAGCAAAATTACCCATCAGTCACTCGCTGGAGCTATGAGACCAGGCATTCATATCACGCACCTTCAATCATTAACAAATAAAACATAATATTATTGAAGATAATTTATTAAGATTTTTTCACGTAATGCATGTTTCAAACAATACATTAATATTACACAGGCTATGGATCTGCATGATAATAATAATAATAATAATCATCTCTTTAGAAATAAAAGTCCATCTAAAAAAAAATTATCAAATAACGAATTTATTCACAAATTTCAGTATATGTTCTATAATGTATCAGTTTGTTTTTTGTCTCCATACATAAATCAACATTTTATTTCAATAGTGGGAAATAGTTCCACACACGCAATTCGCATACCTGCTGCTACTAAAGTTCCCAGGGTAACACCCACAGGAAGTGATGTCAGCACTGGTGACATTGCAGGTTTCTCCAAACAAGGGAAATAGACAAAAATCCCTCTAACAGACATTTCCTGCACAAGTGCAATGGAATGCAGGACCAGACGAAGCGCGTGACGGCGAGGGCGTGGTCAAGCGCTGCTATGTGTAGGAGAATTGCATAAATGACAAAAAGGATGCACCTAAGGAAAATGAGAATGTGACTAACTGGTGCCGATGTGGTGTTGTTAACTGAGAAATAATAGAGAGAGAGAGACAGACAGATGCTTGGCCACATTCTAGGAGATGTTTGTGGTCAGTTGAGATGGAAATGCTAAGACACTTTTAAGGTCATTGATGACCCCCATCATAGTGAAGGGACTGCCACCACACTTTAATTCACCTCCATCCAGTAAGCAGTAATGTCTACACGTCAGCGCATTCAGAGTTAGTGAGACAACATATATGATGACGTCACCAACTAATCCATAGTTGGCAACTAACCTGATTGTCAACTACGTCCATTATTCGCGACACCCCTACCTACAACCCGACTTCGTTCCACTGTTGCAGACACGAGACGACATAAAATGTCTGGAATCTGGAAAATCTTCCCTGTGACCAGCCAAAAAACACCAGATTTTGTATTTTAAACCAATTCCACACTTAACTGCCATCAATTGGAGTCGCCGCGCTGCTTACCTCTCACCTGACTTGTGTGGGCTTTTTTCACCCAAAAAAAGAGCCTATACACAGGACCCAGCAGTAATTCCTTTTTAGTCTGTCCTCTAATGGGAGCTAATTAGAGGCTGTAATGCTGAGACACAGGTCTGAGAGTTTTTAATGGCCGCTGCAAGAAACGAAAGAGCGCACCGACTTCACAGAGCACCACAGGTCCCTGTTCCCACATTAAATCTATTACATTCGGTAATCCATCATGTTTATCTGTACAGCTGCTCAGATAGCGGTGCTGCAATTAACCTGGCATTTAACAGTACACAAAGCGAAGGAGCAACAAGGTGAGAGGGAGCGGGATGAGGATGGAGTGCAGGGATGCAAGGTGAAGGGAAAGTCAGAATCAAAGCCTTGTTCCGAGCCAGGCAGAGAGGTGGCTGCCAAAATCTCCGGCTGCGTTCTAATGAGCGTGTCCTTACACACTCAAACAGGCAGGCTGTGATATTACAGCTCGCTGTCAGAGCCAGAGTCGGGGACTCCAACAGAGGCGTGCTTAGACTGAATCAGCATCAAAGGAAAGGCTTGCTCCAGCATCCCGTATAAGCTTTAACATGACCTGTATACAGATCGGAAGAGTGGAGCCAATGCATGCACGCCCAGTGATTAACATCTTTCCCAAGAATAGACGTGTGTGTGCGGAAAGACGCACATCATTCTCAAGCTTCGACAAATGATTCGTGATTTGTTTTTCAACTCCAGGATCGACAGATCTGAAGAAATGAAACGCTTTTTGCAACCCTAGAGTTAATTTCGTCACATTCGTACTGATTCGGAAACCAGTACGAATGAGAAAAATCATAATCTTCTGAGCGGTTATGGTTTCCATGAGTCATGGGTGGAGCATCTGAGGCTCAGACTAGGTTTTGGTTAAAAAACATTTCACCATAGCACACTCGTTAATGATTGAATGCCTCTCTGGTTCACGTCTCAGACACTGGGTCCAACACTGGGTCCTTCCTTAAACCCGTGCCAAATCAAATACATGAATCTGATGATCAATTGTGGCAACCCCTAACAGGGGCAGCGTATAAAACAAAAACAACCACCCTTGCTAATGATTGAACAAATTCCTGAAGTTTCACCTTGGCTGTGGTCTCGTCTGAATGCAGCCTGAGGAACCTGAAGGCAACAATTGAAATTTCTATACCTGTTCAGGCAAAGCACTCGATCAGAAGATGGGGAAAAAAGAAATTCCTCTTGTGGTTAACTAGAAGACATAACATGCCTAAAATGTCACTCTGCTCTATTTATTTTTATAGCTGTATGAATGTGTAGTGCGTTGTATTAAGGAAAGTACAAATGATTTCCCAGTCAGTTACATCAGTTTATCAGACTAACATCATTTCAATATCGCGTGTGATGCACATCACAACAGACGCTGCTGTGGTAAACGCCTCGTCTACCCTAAATAAACAACGCTGCATGCTGAAGCGGCTTTGTGGGTTCTGTGTGAATTACAGAATTCGAAGGATGGAAGAATTTGCTTTTGACCATGTGCGGCGAATTCGCAGGTCAAAACGCCTCCTTAAACTCGTCTTCCGCATCCTTCCTCGCTGGCTTTTCCGTCCTATGGATTTTATACGTCTCTACCGCTAAAACCGTGGTTACTGTCACCGCTGAGCAGTTAAACACCGATCTTTATGTTTCATCCCAAATAAATAGTTCAGTGCTAGAAGAAATCATTCGTAATGGCTTCACCCTCTCTGATGAATTACCCCCCACAATCCTGAGTGACTGAAACAAAGCTACTCTTTATTTGCAGATCCGTCTCAAAATAGAACTTTAGGGCACGATTTGCTGTTATATGCAGAAAGGAGTTATTATGTTAATAACTCATAAATTTAACGCTTTTACCCAGGAACGAGAGGCGGCATAAATCAATGTGCCTCAACTATAAGCTGTAAAAAGCAAATTATCGCAAACTGCGCCGTTATCCCGTTTCATCTTGTTTTATCTTAAGGCGGCTAATGAATAAGAACCAAATTTGTTATTATCATTTAAACTTCTTTTAGCGATGGAACGCTCGAGTAAATGAATCCCTAATAGAGTCGCGATGTTGGTAATATACATACAGC